>CAUYRT010026461.1:0-24219 GCA_963574885.1 Lepilemur ruficaudatus
ACCATGCCCAGCTAATTTTTTCTATATGTTTTTAGTTGGCCAATTAATTTCTTTCTATTTTTAGTAGAGACGGGGTCTCGCTCTTGCTCAGGCTGGTTTCAAACTCCTGATCTTGAGCGATCCACCCACCTCGGCCTCCCGGAGTGCTAGGATTACAGGCGTGCGCCACCGCGCCCGGCCAGTTTTTGCATTCTTAAAAAGCTTATATGTGAATCCACCACTGCATTCACTATGTAGTATTGTAATGCTCTGTTTTGTCTCCCCTCCACTAGACTGTGCATTCTTTGAGGACGAAAGCAAACAGTTTTGTCATTCTTATGTCTTTCTTAGCACCTGTTCCAATCATGTACTCAATAAATTTTTGTTTGAATTAATGCTAACAATAGTAACACTTGTCATGCACCAACTATGATGTAGCACTTCTCCATACATTATTTTAACTGGCTCTGTCATTCCAAGATTAACGAGAGAGCATGTACATATTTTTTCTTATTTAACATATTCTCAATAAAAATGTTACTTATCTTTTCCTGAATTTTAGTACACAGCCTCTACCTCTATGAAATCCTTCCAGACCTCTCCCCTGCTTCTGTTTGTTCCCTTCCTTCTGTTTTCACAGTTCCTTATTCATATTAATTAATACCTTTATTTTATATGTGTGTGTGGGTGTGTATATATAATATCATAGCAGACAAAAATCTCTAAGGGTTAAGATAACCTCATTTCTGTTTTCCTAAGACCCAACACAGGCTCTGGCGCAGAGAAAGGGCTACATAAATATTAAAGGAGAGAAGAAAAGAAATACTAACTTGCATTTTTCTAAAGCATCCAAATTGTTGGAGGTAGATGAATGTATTTCTACCATGAAGAATTTCTAGATCTGTTGTTCCATTTCATCCTCTTTATTCTTCATTCAGGATGCATGTCGTGTTCACAGCGAAGGTACTCACTCCAGCCTGTGCCAGAGAGGAAGATTCCAACCCGATACCTAGGCCAACCCAGCCCCTTTACACACCCACACCTTCTCAGACCAGGTAAGTCCTTTTAACTGCAATAACAATGCTGTTCAATGGAATTTTTTACAAAGTAATGGAAATATTTTAGATCTGTGCTGTTTAGTAGTAGCCACTAGCCTCATGTGTCTGTTGTATACTTATAATGTTGCTAATGCAACTAAGCAGCTGAATTTTTTTACTTTATTTAATTTTAATTAATTTAAACTTAAAAGGCCAGGTGTTGTGGCTCACGCCTATAATCCTAGCACTCTGGGAGGGCGAGGCAGGAGGATCACTTGAGGTCTGGAGTTCGAGACCAGCTTCAGCAAGAGCAAGACCCTGTCTCTACTAAAAATAGAAAGAAATTATCTGGACAGCTAAAAATAGGGGGAATAAAATTAGCCAGGCATGGTGGTGCACACATGTAGCCCCAGCTACTCTGGAGGTTGAGGCAGGAGGGTCACTTGAGCCCAGGAGTTTGAGGTTGCTGTGAGCTAGGCTGACGCCATGGCACTCTAGCCAGGACATGAGAGCAAGACTCTGTCATTCATTCATTCATTCATTTAATCATTCATTAATAAATACATACATACATACAAACTTAAATAGCTGTGTGTGGCTAGTAGTACTATATTGACAGTACTAGTCTAGAACAATAAATATGATAAATTTTGTAATTTAAAATAATTAGTAAAAAAGTATTTCAGAATTTTTTTTAAAAAGTTCTATTACTTTCTAAGTCATAGTTTCTATAACCATATACTAACTATTGTGAATTACTGTGTTAAAGACATTTTAGAAAACATGTTTTTCTTCATAGCATTAAATGTTCTTTCAAAATTTTGTTTAACAAAAATATTTTTCTGTAAGTTAGGCCAAGATTTCCAGATCTGTTTGTCACTGATTTGAGAGGTGGTACCCCAATTGATAACGGTGAAGCAAAAGAAATTTTTTTACTAATTTTTTTTCCTCCTATAAGATCCCAGTGTTGCTGCTAGAAGATGTGTCATCACTATTGCTCAAAATAAGACCGAAAGATATTTTTGTTTTGATTTTTAGAAAGGCATTGAAGGGGTGATCTATGATGAATGACTATTGTCCCAAAGAGCTACTAGGGTAAACCAAATGCTTTTAGAAAAAGCAGTCAGATTTTCAAGGAAAATTAATTGTTCCTTCTGCCATAGGAAGTTAAATCTGTATTTTTTAAAGTAAGCATATATATTAATAATGTAAATTGCCTTTAGAAATGTGTCACTCTTTCACTGTCTCCACTCAGTGAATGATACCAGTATGTCTCTCAGTGAGGACTTCCTTTTGCTGATTCTTCATCAGACTGGAATTCCTGCTGAGAAGTTGGCTGAAACTCAGGAAATGCAGCTCACCACTGAAATACACAAGAAATCAGAGTTTTTCAAAGCTGTAAGGTAAGCTTAATAAAGCAACCCAGTTGGTATTAATTTAAGTATTTCTCTACCTTATCAACCTACCTGTAGCCTCAATTTTTTACAAAAAAGTAGAATTCATATTAAATTTTACCAATTGAAAATTATTGATTTCTTGTGGTGAGATACTTTTATATGGTGAGCTGCATTTTCAGGCCTTAAACCTAGTAATCATATTGTCAAGATAATGGCCTTTGTACCTAGACTGTCCTATGTATGTTATGTGCATGTTAACTATATTTTCAAAAGAACATAAATAAATATGCATATATACGTATTCATCCCTGTACATGTGTTTATATCTACTATGGGAGAAAAGGGATGCCTGTTCTAATTTTAGTCTCCTGGACATAAGATTTTAGACATTTAGGTAAGTGAGAAGGGATAGAAATAGATGGAATTTTAAAGCGGAATTATCAGTGTTTTAAACTGTGAAGGAGCTATCAAGTATACCATCAACATTTTTTTTCTTGTTTTTCTTTTTTTTTTTTTTGCCTGTGAATATAGTATCTGCTTAAGGTATACATTTTTCGCTGGCAAAAAAAAAATATCTAAAGTATTAATCATTTGTCTTTCTTCATCTATAGATGCAAAACTTGTGGAAGTGTTAAAATGATTATCAAGTAAGGAACAGTAAATTTTAAGAAAAATGAAAAGGCATTAATACTTTTTTAAAAATCTCTTTTATACAGCTAGAGTCAGTTAGTTTGTTAGTTTGGGGTATAAAATTATGTCATATATTACTTCGTTTGCTGTAAAAGGCTTCATGCTTTGTATAGTTGTTTTTCTGATACATGGTGTACTATATGCTTAAAACTTGGAAAACATATTTATGCCTTTCCTAATTATATAAGTTCTGTATATATTATAGAAAAATTAGAGAAATATAAATAAGCATTTTTTTTTTTAATTACTCATAATCCTACCACTTAGAAAAAACCACTGTTGAGATTTTGGTATATGTATCTTTATAGCCTATTTCTGATATAGGGGTGTATGTGTGTGTGTACATATGTACATACTCTTTGTACATTGTTCATTTATTTCCCTAAATTCTTGGTAGTGAAATTACTGGGTCAGTTCCTCTGAATTTTTGGGAGCTGTTTCCCTTGGATTTTTCTTTGCTGTACCTACCTTCTCAAGTTTCCAGAAGCAACAATTACTTGGAAAATAGCAGATGACATAGGAGATAAAGGAATTCTCTTCTGGTTGTGCTACTACTGCTTTAGCTGGAACTGTGGAGTCAAACTGACTCCCCTAAGTTCTCCTAGTGATTTTTAAAATTTGTCATTTTCTTAAAGAAATCTGAGCACTGTAGACCATTGCTAATTTTTATCACAGTGCCTTCCCTGTACTAAGGACTGTATCTGTAGAGACAGAAAATGTCAGCTCTTTGATCACTACTATGCCCTCCACTTGTCACCCAGACAAAAAAATAATTTCACGTAGAAAGACAAGTGGCATTCTGAACTGTGAGTCTACGTTTTATAATATCTGTACAAAAAAGACACTTCTATAGTTCCCTGACATTGTCACAAGAGTAATGTAATTGGCAAAACAGCAAGTCATTTAGCTCAGAGAAACACTAAAACTTATTCAGGGAATGAATGGGAAGAATCAGTAGAATGCCTAATGAAGCATTATTTCCAAAAACCTACCTTTCTAACATTTTTACTTTCCTAAGAACATTATAATAGTTTTGGAATGTGTGGTATAGTTTGGAGTGCTACCCTTAGAAAAGGGTGACTCAGGCAGGTATAATCCCAGCACCTTGGGAGGCCAAGGCGGGAGGATCGCTTGAGGCCAGGAATTTGAGACCTGCCTGGACAATATAGCAAGATCCTGTCTCTATAAAAATTTAAAAAAAAAAAAATTAGTCTGGTGTGGTGGCACACACCTATAGTCACAGCTACTCAGGGGCAGGAGGATCACTGAGCCCAGGAGTTCAAGGTTACAGTGAGCTATGATCACGCCACTGCCCTCCAGCCTGAGCAACAGAGCGAGACCCTGTCTCTTTAAAAAAAAGAGAAAGATAGAAAATTTGAGAGAATGTTTTCACCATTTACCTTTTTGTCTCTATCATCAAATATAATGGCAGAGAGTTATTTCAAGTAGAATGTTTATTTTTTTTTAAGTATAATGTTTAAAATGATGAAAGGATTGGTTCTAGAGTAGGCTATAGATAATAATTCCTAAATCTTCTTCCCTTAAAAGTTTCAAAATCAGTTAGATACCCTTCTTTCTTTCAGTGATAATTTAATTGTAGTTCTCTTTTGAGCAAGGGATATATTTTAAAAACTTGTTAAATATGGTGATTTTAATAGTATGTAAAATATAAAGATATAGTTCTGGTGGTAGTAAGATTTTTATACTGTTTAAAAGATTAAAATGTATGTCTAAGAAATTACAAAAATTAAAAGTGGTTTGAATGGGTGAGCATTTTCAAAATATACACAAATGCCAGGACTCCGTAGACATGCTGAATCAGAGACCTCCCCAGGTATTTCTTGTGCACATCATTAGCCTAATGAGTGCTCATTAGCTGGGTGCATGAGACGCCTAATGACTTTTGGGGACAAACTAGATCTGTGGCCCCTGGCCACATTTTAAAGGAGAAGGTATTCCTTCCTCGTGCCTCTATGATCTCATCCCCAATTATTCAGTTCTTAAATTCATTCCCATCTGTATCATCATCACCATCAGACATTTACTGAATGATGACTTTATTTAGCCATTTCCAAACACTCTTTTATAGATTATACCTGATAGGCTGAGTAGTAGACTAAAAGTTTTGTATTCTGCAGTTTTTAAATTTAAGTTCAAGGCCCACTTTTTCTACAAATACTTCATCATAAAGTCTGCCTGTTTTTATAAAGTAACGTTTTCTTTTCTCACCCCTGGTATACATATGTAATTTTTTAAAAAGCTGTGTATTCATTTTAATGATATGTTTTCCTCTTCATCTTCTGAATTAGATTTTAATGCAAAGTAAAGACTGTATAATCTTTATATACTGTGTAGTCTATATATATATACCTAGCATATAGAAATTCTATAAACTACCATCTAGTGCAGAATTATGAGGGTTTCTGTTTGTTTTTAAATACTGGGGAAAATAGAATATCTGAAAATATAGTAACAGTTTTCATGTGATGTAATACTGGTACATTAAAATAATACTGTAATACTGGTAAATTAAAAATAAATGACTTGTATATTTCTCTCTGTCTCTCTCTCTCTCTCTTTTTTAAGAGAGACAGGGTTTCACTCTCTTGCCCAGGCTGGAATACAGTAGTGTGATCATAGCTCACTGCAGCCTCAAATTCCTGGGCTCAAGCAATCCTCCCACCTCAGCCTCTCATCCTCCCAAATAGCTAGGATTACAGGTACATAGCACCCCACCTAGCTAATTTTTAAAAAATTTTTGTAGTTACTTCAAGTTTAAAGAGTATTATACTTTTTTTTTAATAAGGTAAAATTTACATACAGCAAATTGCACAAATCTTATACGTGCCGTTCAGTAAGTTTTGACAAAAGAATACACCAATATAACCTACAGCTCCGTCAAGATAGAGAACATTTCCGTCATGCCAGAAAGTTCCCTCATGCTGCCTCCAGTCAATCCCTACCTCCGTAGCCAACCACTCCTGGTTTCTGTCAACATAGATTGTTTCCCCTATGCTTGATGTCATATGAGTGGAGTCATACAGAATTATACAGTATGTACCCTTTCTATCTGGCTTGTTTTGTTCCATATATGCAAATAAAATCTATTTAGAGTTTTTTTTCATTATTTGATCATTTTTTTTTAAAGAGATCTATTAATATGTTTCATGTTATAAAGGAAACTCTTACTAGCTTTTTCTTTCTCCCCATTCTCCAAGTATTAATACATATTTAATAGTAACAAATCAGTTTATGAACTACTTCATTACCTACAGTAAAAACTACCTAATATTAAACAGAATTCTTTTCAAAATCAGACCATGTTAAAATCCTAATCTAGTTAGTTTCAAGAAATGATTAAAGTACATACCTAGCTGGGCACATTGGTTCACACCTGTAATCCCAACACTTTGGGAGGCTGAGGAAGGAGGTTTGCTTGAACCCAGGAGTTCGAGACCAGCCTGGGCAACATAGCAAGACCTGTCTCTACAAATAATAAGAAAATCAGCTGCGTGTGGTGGTGTGTGCCGACAGTCCTAGCTATTTGGGAGGCTGAGCCAGAGGAATCACTTGAGCCTGGGCGTTAGAGATTACAGTGGGCTGAGCTCACACTCGTGCACTCTAGTCTGAGTGAAAGACTGGGACTCTGACACACACACACACACACACACACTAAATAAATAAAGTACATACCTAGATTATAGCGAAAATCTGTATCTTTCAATCCATTTTCAGTCTTCATTATACTTTCCTCTTTGGTTTTTCTGCTTGGCTGATAAAATATGAAGAACATTTTTCTTTCTTCTCTTGAGAAGCCCAATCCTAAATGTCCTGGAAGAGCTTGCTTTCTTGGCTACAGAATGTCAGAATTGACTGTGACACTTTGCTGTTTGCAGAGTCCAGCTTGTGACATCTAGGCTTTCGATCAGTTAAATAAACTTGATAGAATAGCCCTTCCATACTTAAGTGATTTCATGTGGTAAAATATTGACTTTGTTTCTTAATATTAATACTTTACAATTTGACAGAGCTGCCAGAATGTTTATTCATATATAGCTTTATCAGAAGAATTTCAGGCCAGATTGACTATAAAGGTTAGTTCTGTGATCAAAGTCCATAATAACTGCCAAGTTTACTTCTCAGTTTAAAGTTCATTCCTTTAGCGCACCTTTTTTTTTTCCTTCAAATGAAAAGAAAAGGTGTCTTTTTCCTTGAATAATTTTTCTGTTGTGATGGAGAGTTTTTTGTTACTTTGAGATTTCAGAAGTTGGGAAGCATTTAGTGAATGATCATTCCATAGTGTTGATATTTAATAGACTGGGGAAAATATAGCCAGTGTTTTAAATATTTCTCATATAGTTACTTGTATGAAATTAGATTCTGCAAAGAGAAGAATGCTTTGAAGGATATAAAAGATAGTTTTTAATCCTGCTTTGATTTCCAAATAATTATAATTTTTTTCAGAAGTTACTTCCTGACATATGTTACTATATATTTTGTTATTAATGAAAATGAAAGATAACACAGATTAGTTACTAAAATTATGAATGTTCTTTTCATCTTCTGAAATTTAAAAAAAAAAATACAAAATGAATTCATTTTTTAATTTCTTTTTATTTCATGAACTATAGCTGTGTAATAACCAAAAGCAAAGTTCAGGAAAGGGGGAGAAAAGATCAAACAGAAAAGGTCAGATAATTTACCAATTACAACCAGTCTCTGTTTTTATAAAAGAGTATTTACTGCTTAGGTAAATTCGGAAATTTTCAATGTTGAGTAACAGTGACAGCCTGAACATAAATAATTATCAGGGAGATAAATAGTTAAGCTGTTCCTTAGCTCTGGTACAAAGTTCAGTATTTTGTCCAAGAGTGCTAGGGGACTCTTAGCCAGCTCAGTCTTGAAAGAAAAAAATGTGATATGAGTTCTTCTCAGCCCTACTCTTGCTTTGCCTGATTCAAACTAGCCTGTAAGGCCCTCATTTATCTATCTCTTTTATTTCTTGCCAACTTCATCTATAAAAATGTAAATTTCTTCTATTGTAAATGTCTAAAAAGTTAAAATACTTTATTAATAGAATGAGGGCCGGGCACGGTGGCTCACGCCTATGATCCTAGCACTCTGGGAGGCTGAGGCGGGAGGATCACTTGAGCTCAGGAGTTCGAGACCAGCCTGAGCAAGAGCGAGACTCCATTTCTACTAAAAAAAAATAGAAAGAAATTAGCCGGACAACTAAAAATATATAGAAAAAATTAGCCAGGCATGGTGTAGTGTGCACCTGCAGTCCCAGCTCCTCGGGAAGCCGAGGCATTAGGATCGCTTGAGCCCAGCAGTTTGAGGTTGCTGTGAGATAAGCTGACGCCACGGCCCTCTAGCCCGTGAGACAACAGAGTGAGACACTGTCTCAAAAAAAAAAATTGAACTACAGAATTTGCTTAAGAGATAAACTATACATAGGTAAAACAACTGAATAGTTCCAAGGTAGTCATAAACAACTGAGTTATGTGTACTGAACATGAGTACTAAGAAAATTCAAAGGGCTTTGGCCAAGCACTCTTTTCTCCTGGGAATATTCCATAGAAATAAAAGCACCAGTACATACGATATTAAAGTACCAGGATATAAGTACAAAGATGTTTATTATAGCAACAAAAAGCTGAAAACAATTTGAATGCCTACCAGTATAGAAATGGTTCAATAAGTTAGAGTATATCCACCCTAAGAAATGTTATAGAGACTTCAAGCTGAATTAATTGAAACTAGACCAGTTGACTTTGAGGGAGGGATTTTTCCCGGGTATTGTGTTATGGTGGCTCACACCTGGGAGGCTGAAGTGGGAGGACCACTTGAGGCCGGGAGTTCAAGACCAACCTGAGCAATATAACAAGACTCTGTCTCTTAAAAGAAAAAAAAGGCCAGTCACAGTGGCTCACGCCTGTGATCCTAGCCCTCTGGGAGGCCAGGGTAGGAGGATCACTTGAGCTCAGGAGTTTGAGGTTGCTGTGAGCTAGGCTGATGCCACGGCACTCTAGCCTGGGCAACAGAGTGAGACTCTATCTCAAAATAATAATAATAATAATAATGGTAACCTACATCATAGAGTCACTGTAAAGATTAACTGAGTTGATACATGTAAATAATGAGAATGATTAGTCCTAGACACATGGAATTCAATAAGCATTAGACTGTTTTACTATTATTATAGCTAAGTGTAGGCTGAGAGGATACAGCCTACTACAGCTTTGGTGAGTGGTTGTTTTAGTAGTTCTTTTGCTTTGAAACCTAAAGTAAAAGCAAGAGTAATTTTCATTTCATAATGGAAGCATTCACCCAGTCTTCACTGTGCTAGTAGTCAGGCAGTCTTATAGGTACTAATATTAAGAACTAACACACAACACTCATTCATAGCAGAGGTTCTTAATCTGGGTTCTTTGAGTGGATTTAAGACAATCTGAGACTCTTGAATTTTTATGTCAGAAGTTTATATGTGCATGCAATTTAGTGAACAGAATGAAGCCATAGCTTTCAAAAGATTCCTGCAGCAGTCTTTAATCCTTAAGAACCATATACTTTATCAAATTTATTCTCATAACAGGCTAAGAGGTAGATAATATTATTAGCGTTTTGGAGATTACAAAGTTGGTCCTCAAGGAGCCAGTGTGTATACCCAGCTCACTGTAAATGTAAGATAGAGAGTGAAAAATCTTGCTAGAAAGGTATTATGCCTTGGGAATTCAGAAGGGGAAATTTATTCTAGATCTTGAAATTTGGGAAGGCCTTTTGTTCTCAAACTCTATTATGTTAAAACTATAGATCATTTAGTAAATATTTATCAAATGCCCACTATACTTCACTTATTATTCTGGGCCTTGAATATATAATATTAAACAAACAAACAAAAATCTATGTTCTCATGGAGCTTACATTTGTTGTAGGGAGGGCGGAAGGTCATTAATCTTCAATTTTATTTCTCTTTTATTTATTTATTTATTTATTTATTTTGAGACAGAGTCTCACTCCGTTGCCCGGGCTAGAGTGCTGTGGCGTCAGCCTAGCTCATAGCAACTTTAAACTCCTGGGCTCAAGCAATTCTTCTGCCTTAGCCTCCCAAGTAGCTGGGATTACAGGCATGCGCCACCATGCCTGGCTAATTTTTTTCTACATATTTTTAGTTGTCCAGCTAATTTCTCTCTATTTTTCAGTAGAGACGGGGTCTCACTCTTGCTCAGCCTGGTCTCAAACTCCTGAGCTCAAACGATCCACCCACCTCGGCCTCCCAGAGTGCTAGGATTACAGGCGTGAGCCACTGTGCCCATGCCCTGCCTTATTTCTCTTTTTAAACAGCAACTAACCCGCTTGTGAATGTCCTGAACAATAAGGCCCCACCCCATGCATTCCAGGAGGCTCCTCCAGCCAGGGCTGCGGTCCAAGCTCTAGAATTCCCCCTCACCCACACCAGCCATCAGGCCAATTTTCTATTTGGAGACTTGGGACAGAAGGTCTCCAGTTAGAGGGGAAGTTGGGACTAAGAGTCACTGTTGGAAGAGTTGGGCTCAGACACAGCTGCCTTTATTAGTCTTAGGATATTTGGGGATTTCATAGCTTGCTCAGACATACTGTGGGAAGGCCTGGAGAGGGGTTCCTGAACTCCTCTCCAGCCTCACTCATTCCTGGGCAAACCCCACAGCACCCCTTCCTCTTGCTCGGCTCAGTGCATTGCCTTTAGAAGATGGGCATCTGGTAGCCCATGGTACTCCAGCATGCCTCAGTGTGAACTGGTCAGCTTCAGGGAAGCACCCTCCTCTTACCCTCTTCTCCAGGCCTTGGCAGAGTGGGGAATCAGGAAGGGAAGTCTCACAGAGATAGGTTGACCCTTCTGCCCATCTTATATATTGAAATTTCAGAGCAGTTTTGATTATATGCCTAATAATACCCTCCACATACTAACGTTCAATAAATATTTGATTGAATGAGTAAAAGAATGAACCAAAAAGCTGGAAGAGCTCTTAAGGGGTGATGATCCCAGTTTTCAGGCAGGACCACATTTAACTATTATTTCTTCCAAATTTTTGCAATAGAATAAAAATTTGAAGCCTGGGTTATCTCCTTAATTCCTCTTGTGCTGTGAGGAGATTTGGCATAAATTAAAGAATCAAACTTGCATGTCTCCATCTAATATTAATCTACCTTAAGTATTTTGGCACTGTAGAAATGCAAAGTACCACTTTTATTTGTCATTTCTAGGGGAGGTGACTCCAGGACTATCTCAGGTAGAATATGCACTTCGCAGACACAAACTAATGTCTTTGATCCACAAGGAATCACAAGGGTACAGTCGGACCGACCAGACAGTCGTTGTGCTCTCCAACCCGACATACTACATGAGCAACGATATCCCCTATACTTTCCACCAAGACAACAATTTCCTGTACCTGTGTGGATTCCAAGAGCCTGATAGCATTCTGGTCCTTCAAAGCCTCCCTGGCAAGGAACTACCATCGCACAAAGCCATGCTTTTTGTTCCTCGGAGAGACCCCAGTCGAGAACTTTGGGATGGTCCACGATCTGGCACTGATGGAGCAATAGCTCTAACTGGAGTAGATGAAGCCTATACACTAGAAGAATTCCAACATCTTGTACCAAAACTGAAAGGTAAGAAATGGGAGCAGATGACAAATCATGAACCAGACTGGGATTAAGACTTTCCTTGCCTGTTTAGATAGAATTATTAATTTCCTAAAGTGACTATCATATAGCTACATTTCCCTAAGCACCATGAAAGACACGTAAGTCTTTTCCAGAAGACTGAGCTACTTTATTTTATTTTTATTTATTTATTTATTTGTTTGTTTTTTGAGACAGGATCTGGCTCTGTTGCCCGAGCTAGAGTGCCGTGGCGTCAGCCTAGCTCACAGCATCCTCAAACTCCTGGGCTCAAGCGATCCTCCTGCCTCAGCCTCCCGAGTAGCTGGGACTACAGGCATGTGCCACCATGCCCGGCTGATTTTTTCTATATATTTTCAGTTGTCTGGCTAATTTCTTTCTATTTTTTAGTATAGACAGGGTCTTGCTCTTGCTCAGGCTGGTCTCAAACTCCTGACCTCAAGTGATCCTCCCACCTCAGCCTCCCAGAGTACTCGGATTATAGACATGAGCCACTGCGCCAGGGCCTGAGCTACTTTAAAGATTTCATTCATTCATTTGCTAAATCTTCACTGGATTATTCATTAACAGAGACTGTTAACTACTTTCACTTGAAATCTCAAAGAAAGAATTTCCTTTTAAGGGAAAGGATAAGCTGGGCACAGCAGCACTTGCCTGTAGTCCCAGCTACTTGGGAGGCCAAGGCGGGAGGATCACCTGAGGTTGAGAATTCTAGACCAACCTGTTCAACATAGCAAGTCCCCATCTACAAAAAATAAAAATCTAAAAAAAAAAAATTTTAAAATAAAGGAAAAGTTCAAAGTGAGGTGACACAAGACCCGAAGAATGTGCCCCACTTGTACTCGCCATCAAATTGGTATTGACTGATAAACACTATGGTGCTTAAATGGTGGGAGTGTTCACTGGGGATTTTGGGGGTTGGGAGAGGACCCACATCTGGGGGATGTGGTGAGCACTGTGAAGGGGAGGGGCATGCTTGATGTGTATTTGGGGATGGGTATTAGGGGTCTCAATGGGGGGTGGGAAATCTTCTAAAACTGAGTCATGTGAATAGCTGTACAACTTGGTAAATTTACTAATAATCATTTACTTGTACACTTGAAATGGAGTAAAGACATGATATGTAACTTACAAAAAAAAAAAGAAAGAAAATACAGGCATTTTCATCCACCAAAAAAAATAAAAATAAATAAAAATAAAAAGTTTCTGCACAGCCAAGAAAACTATCATGAGAACAAACAGACAACCTACTGAATGGGAGAAAATATTTGCATTTTACACATCCGATAAAGGGCTGATAACTAGAATCTACATAGAACTCAAGAAAATCAGCAAGAAAAAAAATCAAACAACCCTATCAAAAAGTGGGCAAAGGACATGAACAAAAACTTTTCAAAAGAAGATAGACTGAAAGCTAATAAACATATGAAAAAATGCTTAACATCTCTAATCATCTGGGAAATGCAAATCAAAACCACAACGATATTATCACTTATCCCCAGTGAGAATGGCCTTTATCAAAAAGTCCCAAAACAATAAATGTTGGCATGGATGTGGAGAGATAGGAACACTCATACACTGCTGGTAGGACTGAAAACTTGTACAACCTCTGTGGAAAGCAATATGGAGGTACCTCAAAGAGATATAAGTAGATCTACTATTTGATCCAGCAATCTCATTATGGGGCATCTACCCAAAAAAAACAAAAGACATTCTATTAAAAACATATCTGCACTAGAATGTTTATAGCAACACAATTCACAATTGCAAAGATGTGGAAACAACACAAGTGCCCATCAATATATGAGTGGATTAATAAAATGTGGTATATGTATATCATGGAGTTCTACTTAGCCACAAAAAACAATGATGATATAGCACCTCTTGTATTATCCTGGATAGAGCTGGAACCCATTGTACTAAGTGAAGTATCACAAGAATGGAAAAACAAGCCCCACAAGTATTCACCATCAAATTGGTATTAACTGATCAACATTTAAGTGCATATATAGTAATAACATTCATTGAGTGTTGGGCAGATGGGAGGGGGAAGGAGGGGATGAGCATACACACACGTAATGGGCATGGGGGATGGACATGCTTGAAACTCTGACTCAGGTGGGGCAAGGGCAATATGCGTAACCTAAACATTTGTACCCCTGTAATACACTGAAATAAAAAAAAAATTAAAAGAAAGAACTAGTTCAATTCTGTATCTCAGTTTTACAATCTGATTGTCAGAAATTTTAACTGATTCACCACCCCCAAATATATGACAATGACAATGACATAACATAAGCTTTGGAGAAGACATGGAAAGATCCTGGGATGCCTCATTCAGATGTATGCATAAAAGAGAGAAGAAGGAACACTTCTATTGAAAGAGACATGCTACCTGAATCTAATTCATAGAGATCCTCTGATTTAGAGCATGTCAGGATTGTGTCTCAGAAATAAAGGTCGACTTGCCACATTCTATTTACCATTAAGTAAGAGGCATAGGGTTCAACTTCTTAAAAAATGAAAGCGACACTGGCATTACTTGATAATGCCATGCACACCCATCTATGATACAACATTCTTTTACTAGGTATATATTGTAGAGAAACTCTTCTACATGAACCTGATAAACACACATATCTAAAAACATTCATAGAAGCATTACTCATAATAGCATTCATAGATAAAAAGAAACTGAGAATGATCTAATTGTCCAAAACCAAAATAGATAGAAAAATGCCGGTATATAGAAATAATGGAAAGCTATAAAGCACAGAAAATGAATGAATTCTATCAACATCCAAAAAGAAGAATAAAACTCTAAAACATGATGCTCACTAGAAAAAAAGCAAATTATATAACATATACACCATGATTTCACTGATATAAACTTCATTTATATACAATGACAAAACTAAATCATATATTGTTTGACAGAAATGTAAACGGCAAATGCATAAAGAGAATTAATACAAAATTAAGAATATGGTTATTTCTCAGAAGCATGGACGGTGCTGCAATCAGGAAGAGGTATACTACCTACTGGAATGTGTTCAATTTTTAACCTGGATGATGGATACATGGTTGTTTATGCCATTATTGTTTTTAAATCTATAATACATGTTTTATATATGTAGGAGACCTGAAAAATTGCAAGTGTTGACTAGGGCATGAGACAACAAAAGGTTCTCCGCTAGACTGCTGTGCAAGCTACTTTACCTCTTGTAGCTTATGACATAGCAGAGTCAATGGAGCCTGAAGTGCTTTAGCTAACTGAAACATAGAAACAAGCCTTTAGCCGGTCCCAATAAAAAAGAAGTGGCAGTCTCTAAGGTTTTGAAACAGTGCCATACCTCCTTCAGCAAGTAACAGCTGCTAAGAAACAATCCTGGATTGCTACCAAACTCTGATGGAGACTGACTACCCGACTACCTGACTACTTGGTCACGGGACTCAAAAAACCATCTGGCCTGAGGCACCAGTCAAGAATTGGAGGCCATCTATTAATAGTTCAACAAACCATAAAATTAGGTGCACCATTTTAACATTTTTAAAAAGTCTATAAATTGTTCTTTATTATATCCTGACACCAGCTAGAAGTAGATTGTTATGTTATATTAACAGCTATCCTTGGAGATGAACCTAAAGGACAATGACAAAGGGAAATCTTACAAGTGACCAAAATTTGAGTAATATATTGTGTTGTGCAGTTTACCTGGAAAGAGAGGCAACCTGAGAAAAGGCATAGTATTGGTCCTCCTGAATCAGAAGCTGAGCCAGCCACCTAAGCAGTTCAGATTCTTCATACCTATAGAGAAACTGGTAAAATGGGAAATCACAATATTGGCTGGGGTAATTTATGCTGGTTATCAAGGTCTATTGAAGTGGTTTGTTAAAACACAGTGAATGCCAAAAGGAATATGGGAAGATGTAAGAAAACTCCTGGGTTAACTCATGTACTACTATGAGTAGTCATAAAATTTAATAAAATTTCCATATAACTTTAACAAAGAGAATCAATAAGGGCTTAGAGTTTTCAGAAATGAAAATTTGGGTTACCCTCTAAAGGCAAAAACCATCAGCAAACTAAGATGCTTTCTAGAGGCAAGAATATCAAGAGTGAATACTGGGGGAGGGAGTTCATAGATTACAACTATTATAACCAACTAGAGAATGATAAATGGTATCTGAACTTATATTTCTTTGCTCCTTGATTGTAATACTCATTCTTCCTATACAATCAATTTCCTGTAAAGTCACCATTATCAAACTTTTAAAAATATTTCTTCCTTTTCCTTTAGGCTAGATTACAATAGAACAAAAGGAAGACTAAATGTCACTTAAGATCCTAGACTTAAGGAACAGCAGTCTGGCATGGATGGGACATATACCTGGGAAGCTGTTAAGGATGCTGGGGATTATCCTTAGATCCTGTTCAGAATTATTTTCATTATAAATGATAAATCCACCTTGAAATAACATGAAAATGCGGAGGGCCAGGGGGAGAGAGAGGGAGAGAGAGAGAGAGAGAGAGAGAGAGATTTTGAATGAGACGGATTAATTGATTTCAGGAGATTAAGGAAGAGCAAGGATTTTGCTAGGATTGACATGAATTGGAGTCTTGACTCTAGGAACCATGGCTACTTACCATCTATGGCTCATATCTTATAAAACTAAGACCAAAGTGGAATGGATACTTTTTCCTGGGATCATTTTAGTCATCTTTATCATGCCCTAAATGATTACCTTTGTAATTGATTTCTTCCAAGTACAGAAGACTAAGAATCACCTAATAATGTGTATAGCTCCCAATTTAAGCCACTTTAACAAACCAAACTAGTTTAGCAATGCTTGCTCCTCGTAAATATAGACTTAAAATATAGACTTCCAAACTCATGGTACATAATCAACAGAATTTCCTGCTTCCTATCTTCAACAGGAATTATGAGTATCAACTAAAAGCAAAATCATAATTAAAAAGTAAACATTAATGCAAAAGAACATTCAAGTTATGCCTGGAATTTTTGATAGCAAAGATAGCAGCATACAAATTCATAATTTTTATTTGCATATACAATACAGACAATCTGTACTACCTACTTTTTAAAGAAAATACTTTAAAAAGCCATTTTAAGCTATAATTTCTAAACAGTAGATATTATCTGGTTAAAAGTTCCTTTTCTTATACATTCAGTATGAGTAAAAGATTTTCAGCATGAGCACTTTCCCTATAAAGAACCATATATATAAGCAGATACAAAATATATCTACTAAAACATATAATAATGCTTATAGATACAAAAATATATTTATCATTCTTCATATTATGTCATTTTTAGGGAAGGATACAGTAATTTATATGCTCTATTTAATTTAATATACAAAGTTATTTATATCAGGAATTATTTCATATTTAAAGCAATAGTTATTTTAACTGTGACATAGTTTTATTTTTTTAATTTTTTTGTTTTGTTTTCTGAAGCAGTAACATTATTTTTATTAAATATCTAACCTTGAGTACACACATTTTTTTTAGCAATTTTTTTCCAAAAATAATGCAGTACACATATTTTAGGTTACATGGATTGTTTTCGTAATGCTTGAGTCATGGCTATAGTTGTGCCCATCACCCAAGTAGTGTTCATAGTACCCATTAGGTTGGTTTATCATCCTCCCCTTTTCCCCTCCCCTCCCCCATTGTTTTCTGCGGAGTTTTACTTGCCTCTGTACACATGAGTGCTCATCAGTTAGTTCCAATTTAATAGTGAGTACATGTGTTGTTTGTTTTTCCATTGTTGTGATACTTCATTTAAGAGAATGGTCTCCAGTTCCATCCAGGTTGTTGCATCTTTTTGATGACTGAGTAAGTACTCCATGGTATACATATACCACATTTTATTAATCCACTGATGAACTGATGGGCACTTGGGTTGATTCCACATCTTTGCAATTGGGAACTGTGTTGCAATAAACATTCTAGTGCAAACGTCTTTTTCATAAAATGAATTCTTTTCCTTTGGGAAAGAACTAAAAGTAGAGCTACCATTCGATCCAACAATCCTAGCAGTCAGATTGTTGGATCGAATGGTAGCTCTACTTTTAGTTCTTTGAGGAATTCCATATTGTTTTCCATAGAGATTATACTAATTTGCAGTCCCACCAACAGTGTATAAGCATTCCTTTCTCTTTGCACCCATGCCACATCTATTGTTTTTGTACTTTTTAGTAAATGCCATTCTAACTAGGGTAAGGTGATATCTCATTGTGGTTTTAATTTGCATTTCCCTGATGATTAGTGACGTTGAGCATTTTTTCACGTTTATTGGCCCTTTATCTTCTTTTAGGAAGCGTCTGTTCTTGTTTTTTGCCCACTTTTTAATAGGGCTGTTTTTTTTTTTTCTTGCTGATTTGCTTGAGTTCTTTGTAAATTCTAGTTATTAGCTCTTCATCAGATGTGTAACTTCCGAATATTTTGTCCTATTCTGCAGGTTGTCTATTTTCTCTGTTGTTTCTTTAGCTGTGCAGAAGCTTTTTAATTTAATCAAATCCCATTTATTGATTTTTGTTGTTACCATGATTGTCACTGGGGTCTTTTTCATAAATTCTTTGCTTGTGCCAATATCTAGAACAGTTTTTCCTACATTTTCATCTAGAATTCTTATGGTTTCATGTCTTAGATCTAAATCTTTTATCAATTTTGAATTAAGTTTTGTGAGTGGTGAGAGGTAGGGGTGCTTTTTCATTCTTCTGCATGTGGCTATCCAATTTTCCCAGCACAGTTTATTGAATGGGGCTTCTTTTCCCCAGTGTACATTGTCTGCTTTGTATGACATGGTTTTATATGGAAGTTTCCTTAGTTTAATAAAAGAATAAATTACTTAACTGCTTTTGGCTCCTTACTGTTCAATTCCTTACCCTTGCACGGAAGCAAGACTGCATATTGTCCTTTGTTGATATTGCTGCCCAAGCTCATTATCATGTGAATATCTGGTTATTGTTTTATAAATGTTCATTTTCCAGAAGCTCACACTTTTTTTTCTTTCTCAACAGTCGACTTTACACTAGCCATACTCATTATCATCATGTGGCAGTACTGCTCTTCCTCTGCCTTTGCTGCTTTAAAAATTAATGCGCTGTTATTTTCTGAATACTGCATAAGCTGCTTATGAGTACATTATGCTATCAAGCAAGCACATGCAGAAAAGCTTCCTAAACTGTTATTCTTTCAATGAAAATACAGCTGGTTCTGCTTCAAAGGCACATCTTTTCACCTGCAAATGGACTTGCTCCTACACTTATTCCTCAATTCATTGTCTTTTATTTGTGTCTGGAAATCTTTAATTGCCTTTAATTAGAAAAAAGTAAATTTAGTGCTTTAATCTTGCAAATACATTCAATCATAATTCTGTCTGGGATGAATACCAAGTTCTATTCACTGTCTGATCTCTATAACAAAGATATATAATTTATTGTCCATTTATATAGACCACACCAATTAAGATACAATAGAAAAGCAGAGAGATAAGAGTCAAAATATTTGAAAAGAAAAATTTGCAATCTAAATTTAATTACTCAAATGAATTATTGGAAGATGAGTTATTTACAGCATGCCAAACATACTGACAAATAATATTTGCTAATCAACAATAAAGACTTTTATATTTCCTTCAACATTTTTTAGAATAATTTCTCATCAACTGCTTCAAATCCCTCCTCCCTTCCTCAAAAGGCAAAACACTATTTGGAATCTTACTTTTCCCATATTATCAAAATTACATATAAAAGAGTAATATAATTTGTCATATTTCCCAACACAATTTTATATCAACACAATTTTTAGTTACTATATAACAAATTAAAAATAACTGTAGAAGTCTCATTATAAAACTAGGGGTCAGTAGTGTTGCTTAGGTAATCTTATGGCAAATTCAGGTAGCTATGCCTATAAACAAACAGTCTGTATTTTGATACCTTCGAGCTGAACAAAATTACAAACATTCACAGGAAAATAACTAAGTAAAACAATCAATCAAATTGATAAAATGAAAATTATTATAGAACCAGAAACACAATAAAAAATGGATTCAGTGGATTACCACCAGCATAGTGCATGTTTATATTTAACTAATCATGCAAAATGGTACCATATATTTCCTTAAAGAAAAAAAAAGGAAAATACTATCTATAAAAGTAAAATGCACAAAAAATACTTTCCTTAAAACTATATAGAGATATCTGGACTATAGAAAGCAAGTTGGTAAATTAATCCTTAAAATTGAAAATCTCATGCAAACTTTTTAATAATGTTACAAAGAAAACTCAAACCAATAATTTTTCAATGCTTGGACAGAACAGCTTGACTCTAACCATATATTACAAAGGACACATCACCATTTAACAGCACAGTAAATACTAAGAAAGAAGCAGTAAGATTTGGGCTGCTACAAAGATAAGCCAATAAGTTGTTCATGATATATAAATTAATTTCTAAGAAATCATATTAAAAATGCTAACCAAGCAACAGGTTATACATGGAGCGGAAATGTAGTTAAATAGAAGATATCATCTAATAAATTAAAACAAACATTAGTTTGCACTTAGCAAAAAAAAAAAAATCAACAAACATTTAAGAAATTGCTATGTACAAAGTACTATTATGGACATAGAAAAGTAGAATCAAAGAAAAACAACAAAAAGGATAAAAGGATAACAGGGAAGATAAATGACAAACTTAAAAAACATACTTCAGTAAGTTTTCAAGTTAGTTAAAGATACTACTTATTATTTCAAGAGCAATGATAGAATACTTAAGATTAATCTAAACATTAGGTTAAACAAATGGCATGTAAAATTTTAATTACCTGAGAATTAGAGAAGTTGTTTCATTGATTATTTAAATAAATATTTATTAAATATCTTCTATGAACATCATCAGAGATGCCAAAAAAAAAAAAAAAAAAACTAGAGCTTCTTCAAGAATAATATTTACATCCCAGCAGGTACAATTTAAAGTGATTATACATGAAAGATAGAAGAGAGTAATCACATATTAGAGTTAAAAATCCTTTATATTATTTAGGATAAAGATATTGATATACTTTACATTTCACTAAGTGAAATATGCCACAAAAATTTGAGGGAATCCTCCCTCACCACTGAAAAACAAGGAAGGAAAGAAAGAAATGAATGGAAACCATTGGTGATTATGTGAAGAATGAAAAAAACGACAGTCCAAATTTTTCATGAAAAAAGGGTTAGTGTGGAGATTAGCAAGAAAAAGTCAAATAAAAAATACAAATGAAATTGTAAAAGAAAAAAACCCATATTTTTCGTGCACAGTAAATGATACAGGATTAAATTTGCTTGCTTAAAAACAAAAATTCTTAGCTACCTTAAAAATAAAATGTTGAATTATAGATGAAAATAAAGAAATAGGAAAAAATCAAAATACTAAACAAAAGACCAATATATTGCTAATATTAATATATTAATAAAACAGAAAATGCAAAGAAAAAATTTCATAAGAACTTTATAAATATAAAGGTCATTATATAATAGAAAAGGGGAAATTATCATAAATACATACTAATTTATAAATGCTAAGCAACAAAAACATAGCCTCAAAATATATAAAGCAAAAACTGATAGAATTACAGGAACTGAAAACTCCATAATCTTGGGAGATTTCTATTCTCCTTTCTCACAAAATGATAGCTAAAACATATACAAAGCACAGAATACATTTGAAAACTATAATTGCCCTAAGTGGTACTGCATCCAAATATAAAAGAATATCTATTCCTTTCAAGCACAGAGCAAATGATAACAAAATTGACCACATAGTAGGCCACAGAGGAAAGCTTCATATCAAAAACTGACATTATACAAAAAATATTCTCTGAACTAAAAGCAAGGTTAAAAATCAACTTGAGGAGTAGTAAAAGTGTAGAGATTTTGTATGCGATTAAAGTTACATTGTTGCCAACTTAAACTAAACTGTTATGTTTTATGCAAGTACAATGGTATAACCACAAAGAAAAAACTAATAGATACAAAAAAGATAAAGAATCAAAATATATTACTACAAAAGATCATCAAATTGCAAAGAAAGAGAGAAAGAGAGGAACAAAAGAACTACAAGAGGGACAGAAAACAATTAACAAAATTACAATAATAAATCCTTACCTATGAATAATTACTTTAAATGTAAATGAATTAAACTCACCAATAAATAATATACAGTGGTTAAATGGATTTTTAAAAGGATTCAATTAATGCTGTCTATAAGACTTACGTTAGGCTTAATGACACATATAGGCTGAAAGTAAAAAGATGGAAAAAAAATATTCCATGCAAATAGTAACCTAAAGCTAGCAGGTGTGACTTATATCTCACAAAATAGACTTTAAGCCAAAAACTGTCACTAGAGAAAAAGAAGATCATTTCATAATGCATAATGAAAAATGAATAAGCTCAACAGGAAGATATAATAATTATACATATATCTATATCCACTGAACATCAGAGCACCTAAATACTAAAGAAAACATTTATGGAATAGAAGAAATAGAAAGCAGTATAATAATAGTAGGAGACTTCAATAATGGATAAATCATCCAGACAGAAAATCAACAAAACAGCAGACTTAAGCAATACTATAAAACAAATGGACTTAACAAATGTATACGGAACATACCACTGGACAGCAACAGAATACACATTCTTCTCAAGTGCACACTGACATTTTCAAATGCACACTAACACTCTAACACAGATCACATACTAGGTCACAAAATAAGATTTAACAGATTTAGGAAGACTGAAATCATTCCAAGTATCTTTTCTGACCACAATTAAATGAAACTAGAAATCAATAACAAAAGAAAAATTGGAAAATTCACAAATATGTGGAACTTAGCTCATTCTTAAACAATAATGCAAAGAAGAAATCAAAATGGAAACTAGAAACATTTTGAGACAAATGAAAATGAAAACACAATATGTCAAAATTTATGGCATGCAGCAAAAGTAGTACTGAGAGAAAAGTCTATAGCAAAAAAACCCTACATTTAAAAAGAAATATTTCAAACAAAATAACTTTACACCTTAAGGAACCAGAAAAAGAACAAACCAAGCACAAAGTTAGCAGAAGGAAAGAAATAATAAAGATTCTACCTGAGATAAATAAGACAGAGAATAAGGGAAAATTCAGTAAAACTAAGAGTGGGTTTTTGAAAGATAAACAAAATTGGCAAGCCTAACTAACTGGCTAGACTAAGAAAAAAGAGAGAAGACTCAAATCAATAAAATCACAAATCAAAGAGCAGACATTACAAATCATGCCACAGAAATGAAAAAGATCAAGATGGATAATTATGAACAATTATATATCAACAAATTGAATAACCTAAAAGAAATGGATAAATTCTAGAAATATACAACCAAACAAGAAAGAATCAAGAAGAAACAGAAAGCCTGAACAGACCAATAACAAATAAGGAGTCTGAATCACTAATGAGAAACTTCCCAACAAAGAAAAGCCTGGTACCAGATGGCTTCACAGGTGAATTCTACCAAACATTTAAAAAAGAATAATACCAATCCTTCTTTAACTTTTCCAAAAAGTAGAAAAAGAGAGAACATTTCTAAACTAATTTTACAAGGTCAGCATCACCTTCATTCCAAAGCCAGACAAAGACACCACAAGGAAAGAAAACTACTGGCCAATATATTTGATGAACATAGATACAAACATTCTCAATCAAAATATTAGCAAACAGAATTCAACAACACATAAAACTCATACACAATAACCAAATGGTATTTATCCTTGGGATGCAAGGATGGTTCAGCATATGAAAATCAATGAATATGATACAATACATTAACAGAAAGAAGGATAAAAATCACATGATAATCTCAAAAAATGCAGAAAAAGCGTGGAACAAAAAGAATATCAACGCCCTTTCATGATAAAAATTCTCGATAAATTAGGCATAGAATGAATAAAGGCCACATATGAAAAAGCCACAACTAACAACATACTCAACGGTAAAAAAACTGAAAGATATTTCTCTAACATCTAGAACAAAGCAAGGATTCCCACTCTCACAACTTTTTTTTCTTTTTTTTTTTCTTTTTATTGCAGCAAATTATGGGGGTACAAATGTTAAGGTTACGTACATTGCTCTTGCCCCCCTCCCCCCTCCAGTCAGAGCCTCAAGCCTGACCATCCCCCAGACGGTGCACATCCCACTCATTATGTATGTATATACCCATCCCCTCCTCCCCCCTCCCATCTGCCCGACAACCAATAAATGTTGTTCCTGTGTGTCCACTTAGGTGTTGATCAGCTAATACCAATTGGCTGGTGAGTACATGTGGTGCCTGTCCATCCATTCTTGGGATACTTCACTTAGTAGAACGGGTTTCAGCTCCATCCAGGAAAATAC
>CAUYRT010026462.1:0-10180 GCA_963574885.1 Lepilemur ruficaudatus
CATGCCTGTAGTCCCAGCTACTTGGGAGGCTGAGGCAGAAGGATTGCTTGAGCCCAGGAGTTTGAGGTTGCTGTGAGCTAAGCTGACGCCACGGCACTCACTCTAGCCTGGGCAACAGAGTGAGACTCTGTCTAAAAAAAAAAAAAAGAAATTATTAGTGAGATATTTTGAACATAGCAGGTCCTCAATAAATATTTAGTGTATCGGATTGATTTGTTTACTGTCAATATCTAAATGATTGATATGAAATTAAATTTTACTTATATTTTTATTTGGAAAATTTCAGTTCAGTTTCTAGGTGGTTTCGTTTATTAAGAAGCCCAGAAATTACTCTGCACTTCCAGAGATAACTTTATGTATCCATATTTTAATAATTTACACTTGAAACTAATTCAGGAGCCAGATAGTTATTATATATTATTTTAACAAAACTTATATTGGGCATCTATGTCAGCCACTGTTCTAATCACTTTAAAAATATTGGGAAAATGTTGATAAGGCAAATACATATAGGAAAACATTCAGTTTATGGGGAGTCTGAAAATATGATCTTAGTGTTTTAAAAATATACTTGTTAGTAGATTATGTGTTATTTATTAGCACTAGTCTTGAAGACTTGACATTAGTGAAATCAAAATGTTGAGTATGTGAGAGAAATATTTTTCTGAGATGCAAAATTAATCATTATCATTCTATTTTAGGACCAGGCTACTTATTCATGAGCTTTGTCTGTCTTTAGAATATGTAGTTTGAGAATTATTGACTGGAAGTGTCAAGGTAGGAATATTCTGAGAAGCTTTTCACATTTGAGTTAAGAAATCATAGATCTCATTTTTGCAGGTCTTGACATAAATGAGGCTGAATAGATATGTATTAATGGAAGGAGGAAATAAAGATATTAGAACTTGCAATTATAAACAAAGTATGAATTTAGAAGGAAAGTGGGGATTACCCCCTCATGATATTGTTCAAATACATACACACTCAAATGTAAATATTTTTGGTTATTACTAAGTTAGTGCTTGCATATTTTGTTTATATTATACTTCTATTATTACTAATAAAAGTATAGCAATAGATTGATATAATTTATGTTGAACAAGTGTCAGAAATATGATCAGTATGTGAGTAAATTATAATTGGAATGAATATAGTCTATGTATTGAGCATGTTAATTAAGTCTGAAACTTAACTCTTGGCCCATGCACAGTTCCTTACGCCTGTAATACTAGTACTTTGGGAGGCCCAGGCAGGAGGATTGCTTGAGCGCAGGAGTTTGAGACCAGCCTAGGCAAAAGTGAGTCCCGTTTCTACAACAAATAAAAAAATTAGCCAGGCATGGTGATACATGCCTATAGTCTCAGCTACTCAAAAGGTGAGACAGAAGGATCACTTGAGTCCAGGAGTTTGAGTTGCTGTGAGCTGCAACATTACCACTGTGCTGTAACCCCAGGCAACAGATTGAGACTCTGTATCAAAGAAAAAGAAAACGTAATTCTTGAATGCATGTTTCCTGCATGACATAATCAATTGCTGTTTTCTAACAAAATAGTCTGTGACTGTTTTCCAAGATAAAAGTTTATATTTAGTAATTGATGGATACTCATTAATTTTCGTGTTAATGTTTATTGGAACTTTCCCCTAAAATTCCTTTTCTTAAACATTGCCTTTTTTTTCCTTCAACAACGATTATTGATGTAACATTTTTTTGATAGTTTTCAAGGGTTCATTTTATATCCTTTCTAGTTAACTGTAATGCTAAGTTTCATCTAGAAAATCTCATGTCTTACAACTTTTTCCATAAAACCATAAAATACCAGAATATAGTATATTATTTTATTTGCAGATTCATGAATCTCATTAGAAAATCCTGTTACTTTTTTGAGATTGAAATTTTAAGCCACCACCTTTAGTACAGAAGATGTTTTTAAAAATGCATGTTTGATTGTCATTTAAAACTGCAGAAATAGTGATGAATAGAGACATCTGCCACCGCACATACAGATTGATAATGACTTTATTTGTACTTGGGCCTAATGCATATCCTGACAGATCATCAAAACAAGAAAGGAAGAACTCATCAGACATTAAGAAATGGCCAGATGCTCACAGAATGATGAAAAGCCATTGTCTCTTATCTTATCTTAATGTTCAAATTATGCAAAGAAGACATTATATTTTTTTTATAACTTTTAAACAGAGCCTAACTTATCAAACTTAACTGCTCTTTCAGAGACATGCCAAACATCCTGGTCAAATGTTTGTTTCTCTTAAACCTCCATGTCCATCTTCTCTTCGTAACGATCTACCAGCCCTTCCACAAGCTGGGTGTTATTTCTACCATGGAACCTTGAAGATCTCAAGAGCTCCCAAACCATTTTGTAACCAATTGTCTACATTCTTTTATTCCTTAGTCTTACAAATCTCTTGAACAAATTCATAATTTCAGGACCTTTCCCTACATTTTAGACTGTCAAACTTCTAGCAACATTTTGTTTTTATATCATTCTGGGCTTCATGATCAGCCATTTGGCTTTCTTGTCACTACTACCTAAAGATTCTCTTGGTCATTGATTTTCCAAAGCTAGTATCTTGGTACAAAACTGAGTATCCATTACTCTGTGCTCTTTAATTGCGCTTCTAGAATGCTGAGAGTTGTAATAAAACTATGTTAATGGATTCACTGTAAATCACTCATTTTCATAATTGATTGATTTAATTCTGAGGGGTGGGGAGAAAAACTTATACAGGTCTATGTTTTGAAAGTCCAGCCTAAAAAGATGTTCTTTTAATAGTGGAAAACAACTAAGCTCAAACAAAATATCTTTGTTTAGTTCTAAAATTAAAGGTAATGGATAGGCCTAGAGAAAATCCTTGTTAAATATAGACTTACATAATTATCTTACATTTTTTTCAATGACTGATAACCATGGATTTTAATGGACAGAGCAGTAGACTGGGGACAAGGGAATTAATTAGTAGAAAATTGAATTAATTATTATACAACGTACATCTGTTTCTATCATTGGTTGGAAGAACAAATGGAAACATTTTCTTCACATTAAAATTTATGACATACTAATTTCCCTATCTTGAAATACATCATTTACTCTATGTATTCATTGGATTCCAATATAATCATTTAAATGTAAAACATATCTATGTTTGGACTATTTCAGGACCCTTCGACTGTAGACAATGAAATTCGTGGCAATGGTGCTATATTTGCTATCTTCAACTTGAGCTGAACTGTTTCTCGTTATGGAACTCTCAGAGATGCCACTATTTTGCAATAGTTTTTTGCTAGTAAGTCATTCGTTTCAGTAGTACTTTACCTAAAATGAAACATTTTTTAATTTTCACATAATACACTTTAAAATGATGAGGTCTGATTCTTTAGTGAGTTCTATAAATTTAGAAGTTGCAGATGTACTATATGCAGCTGCAAAGCCCTAGGGGACCTTAAAAGAAAAATCATCTCCCATCAAACCATAAAAATAAATACTGATACAAGGAATATCCTGTATATGCAAAGAAAGATGAATTTATACAATGAACAACAAAAGACTGTGTCTAGTGTCTCTTTTACTCTTTCTATACTAATTTTTTTAACAAATCTGAAAAGTCTAATCTGTATGATTATTCCAATGAGCACATTTGCTTTGGAAGTTATTCTAGAAAATTCTAGAATGTCATAGTTTTCCCCTTTCATATATTTCATAAAATAAGCATTTTGTGTGGACATATACTTGTTATTTATTTATAGTATATGAAAGCTCTAAATGGTAGCCCAGTTGTACAGCCTCTTGTTATGATTAAAAGGAACTGTTTTTTGAAGCTCCTCCTTTTAGGAATTAGGTTATGAGAGTTCCTTGCCTGACAGTTTTAGGTATTATACAGAACCAATACCAACATCAAATAATTTAGGGGAGATATATGAAAATACAAATGGAAAAATTTCCCCCAGTATTATAATTATCTGTTAAAAGAAAATAAAGCTTACTATACCATTATATATAGCATTTACATATTTCCCAAAATAAATACAGGAAAATCTCCTCCTAAAACGAAAATTGTAAATGTATGACTCCATGAAGAAGGTGAGAAAATATCAGGGAACACAATGGAGAAGAGTGAGAGAATATGAGGAAGCTTATAACCCTTAGGAAAATTGGATAACATGATTAGGGTTGTTACAGTCCTTGCCAATCAAATTAAGTATTTGAAAGTATATATTTATGTTTAAGAAATCTCTCAGAAGTGTGTTTTCTACCCTAGCCAATACTAACCAATGTTACTTAATTTAATTTACTATGCTAAAAAAATTCATTTAGTATTAAATTAATATGCCTCCTGTGCAGAACTTCCATGTATCCATTTTAATTAGGTAAAAAGTGTAATGAGACTTTACAATAAAATATTATATTTGCCTCTCTGTGGAAACAATAAAAAATATATCAGCGTTAGAGCCACCAAGCCAATGGCTATGCATTTCAGAATTGTTCTGTTAAATATTATTGAGACTGATTTTTGTAAACAGGATATGTTAAAAACAAAAACATTTTGACTGACAAGAAAAGTATTGGTGATTTTTTTTTTATTATTATTGTTGTTACTTAAACTAAACTCTACAGAGTTATGTGATACAATGCTTTCTCAGAGCTATTTGTGGGATTTAGCTAATCTATACCTTTCTGTGTAGCTTTGTTCGAATATAGATGACTGTAAAAGCTTTAAGGATTGTTTTGCTTTACTTTTTAAAATTTTTCTTTGTTTAGTGGAGTCCTTCTTTAATCTTCTTCTTAACGTAGCCTTAGCTTTACTTAATGTGACTGAAATGCTCATTAACCTAATATGGATGGATTAGGAATGACATCATTACTATAGGAATGACTATTTTGGCATTTTATTTGATTTTATACCTACTAGTCATTCAAAGATGATTCAGAAAAAACGACATCATTTGCAAACATACTCTTTTTATCCTGACTTTCAAATGTCATGCTGTTTTAAATTTATGGATACGTAAAATCATTATATCATTTCATTAAAGGTTATCTTCATTCTGTAGCTTTTGTTTGCTGCAACTACCGTAGTCCAAATGAGTAGACAGGGCAGTTTATGCTGAGTCCAAAAGGTAGGTTTCTAGGAAAGTGAAGAAATCTAAAAATAAACATCAAGTGTAATAAAATATGTGGGAAAAATGTCAAAAATTAAGTTAAATCTTCAGCCTTTTCCTTGTAATTCAGAAATAAAAAACAGGCCAGGCGTGGTGGCTCACGCCTGTAATCCTAGCACTCCGGGAGGCCGAGGTGGGTGGATAGCTCAAGGTCAGGAGTTCAAGGACAGCCTGAGCAAGAGCGAGACCCCGTCTCTACTATAAATAGAAAGAAATTAATTGGACAACTAAAAATATATGTAAAAAATTGGCCGGGCATGGTGGCACATGCCTGTAGTCCCAGCTACTCGGGAAGCTGAGGCAGAAGGATTGCGTGAGCCCAGGAGTTTGAGGTTGCTGTGAGCTAGGCTGATGCCATGGCACTTTAGCCGGGGCAACAGAGTGAGACTCTGTCTCAAAGACAAAGAAACAAACAAACAAAAAAAACCAGAAATAAAAAACAAAGACTATGAAGCTGTGATTCTTCAAGTGCAATCATTGTATCACTTGCACCAGATTCAGTGGTGTTTGCTTAAAAACTTGAGAATTTCTGGGCCCTTGTCCAGGCACAATGAATTAGAATTTCCAAAGGCAGGGCACAGGAAACTGTATTTTTAACATCCTTCACAACCGATATATGAAGACAACTTTTCAAAAACATTTTTCATCACAACGCACTTAGGTCAATTTCTCTATCAACCATCCCATTTCCTCTCATCTTTTTAACCATGATCTGCTGCTCATAGTGCACCAAAAGCCATTTATGTCCCACACAACTCTTCTCTGCTGAGACCATCTTTCTTCTCTTGATCTGCCTGAGAATTTTCACTAAGCCATTTTGAATTCTTGCCGTGTCAAGGAATATCTGCATACCTTAACTATTTCCTCAGTTGTTTTAGTCATTCTTTGAATGATGACATTTGATCTGAAATACTCACAAAATGAAACTGCTTATTCTTGTCTGTCACTCATGTCATGGAACCAATAAGTCATCATGGTTTTCCTTGTCTCCCCATCATAGATTCAATAACCTTATTCTTCTACCTTACTTCAGATAGCACACAAATAATATATTAATATAACCATTGCAGAAGATAAAAATTCCAGACAATTCCAGAACTTAGAGGTGAAAAATGTTAAAACTCACTGATTCTATACTTTACCTGAATTTCGTCCTATAGCCTTGTATCAGGGTTCAATCAGAAAAGCAAAATCTGTAGGAGATATATATTAAGAGATTTATTGCAAGGAATTATGGGGACTAGCTAGGCAAGTCTGAAAGCTGAAGGGCAAGCTGTCAGAAAAGGCAGACTAAAACTCTCAGGAACCGGCTGAAACTGCTATACAAGAGAGAGTTTTTCTTCTTTTCTCGGGGAAGTATCAGCCTTGCCTTTCAATTGATTGGATTAGGTTTACCCAATCTAAAATAATCTCTCTTACTCAAAGTTAGCTGATTATAGACTTTAATCACATCTACAAAATACTTTCATGGCAACACCTACATTAGTGTTTGATTAAATAACTGGTCCTAGCCAAGTTAATACATCCAAAAGACCATCAGAAGCAACTCATTTCATATGAAGTTTGATTTATTTGACATAGTTGTTTCTGTATTGATGCATGTAATAAACTATTTCCTAAATAGCAGTTTTTATGCATTAAGATACCTGCTAAAGTTTATCCTTTTTCTGGAAACTATTTCCGTAGAGAATTCTGTAACTCTCTGATATGCTGTTGAGCCTATTGGTTAACAGTTCCATAGAATTTATCGCTGTGTTTTCAGCCTATTAATGGCTCTCTCAAAGTCATCAAAATCCATACTTAAATGCCATGTTCGATATAATTAAATATTTAACAGATACAGAAAATCTCTTAAGCTTTATCCTGATTACTCCCATAACAGCTTGATTAGGGGAAACACGGCTACTTACAAAGAGCTCTGGACAAATTTGAAAAAAGTATTATTCCTGAAGGATTTATAAAAATTTGGAGAAACAGTATAACTACATACCAATTTCCTTAGTAGATCTTTGATGTACATGACAGCCATATCCTTTTTGTTGCCAACTGAAAGCGTACGCACCTAGGAATATTTTTTGCATTAAGGTGCTGACACGAAAGAGGAAAACAAAAACAAAAACTTATTTCATGCTATCAGAAATCTCCCAAATAACAAACCACAAAATCATTTAGATGAATACAATAAATCACTAATACACGTGACATGATTTTGGTGTGAAAAATAAGAGTGGTCTCTAAAGTGATTGCAATCTTAATCACCTGTGTCCTTTGAAAATTTAAGTAAATAGAAACCCATAGAAATGGAACCCCATATTGGATCAAGATTCTAGTAGCTCGTTAATATTGCAAAAACAATTGCTAACTGTGCAATGTTGTTATCTGTGTTAAAAAAAGAATGCAAAACACTTGATGCAAAACTGTCCTGGGACAAATTAATAATGGCCAAATGCCAAAAACAGGCATGTCTTTCCTCTTTTGTGGTAATTACTGCCTTTTTGGATGTTGCACATAGAGAGAGGAAAGCTCTTTATTATTATTCTCCCAACTCAGGTATAGTACAACAGAATGTCAGGAACACAATGAGCTTTCATACTACAGATGCTTGGTACTTCGATGTCTACATTACCTTTTGGAAATTATTCTTTTTAGTGAAAACAATGAGAATTAAAGGGCAGGTTTCCTAAAAGCAGTAATTATTGGAAGTGTATTAACAATTGTCTCCTTGTTTCAAAACTACCCGCACATGCCTACAGACACCTGAAAATATGTCTTTGGTGGAAACAGTAAACAACTGAGACCTTGGCCTGTAGGCCCACTGTAGATTGCACATCTGGTGGCCTTTTCTTCACAGAGGCCATCTTCTGACTCATAATTTGGAATTACCAGAGCCACCTGTTATTTCTAAGCCTCGGTTTCTTAACTTGGAAAATAGGCTTAATTATTAATTAGATAACCTCTGGGTTATCCTGAGGTTCAAATAGAATGAGGTATGTAAAGGACTTTTGTAAATTATAAAGCACTATGCAAATATTAGCAATTACCTTAAATGATTTTCAACATTCAGATAAAAAGTGAGGCATTTAGACTTTAAAGCAGATGTTTGGCATGATGTAGACAAACAATTTGAATGATTGACTCAATTTCTTACTCTTTTGGAAACAGAGTCATGTAGCTGTTTTGAACATGCTGGAATTTTTGTCAAATAGTAACTAGTCTGGCAGGTTGTTTTATGAAGACATTTGTTGGAAGAATAAGTTCTTTTTACAGTAACTCTGTAATTGACATTTTAATGTTTCCTATTACATTAAATATCTTTAGCATGGCAATGTTTTGTTAGAGTTGCAAATTCTTAATAAGCATATATCCAGATTGTTAATAAGCACATACAGTGGTAAGTGATTCAGTGTAAAATTCAACCAGAAAATATCCAACTTCTAAAATGGCAGGGTGTTAGACAAGGAAAATTGCATGTAAGATTAAGACGCTATTAGAGAGTTCATTTCTGCCACCTCCTACCCTGCCAACTCCACCCTACTCTTTGTTAGACAATATGTGGTCTATTTTTTAATTATTTTTTTAATAGACTTTCTTTCTAGAGCTGTTTTAGGTTCATAGCATAAATTGAGAGGAAGGTACAGAGAGTACCCATATACTCTTTTCCACTCCCCATCAACAGCCTCCCCCACCATCAACATCCTGCAACAAAATGGTTCATCTACTAGAATCAATGAACCAAAATTGCTACATCATCATCACCCAAAGTCTGTGGTTTATATTAGGGTTTACTCTTGGTGTTGTACATTCTATAGGTTTTGACCAATAACATGTATCCATCAGTACAGTATCATACAGAATAGTTTCACTGCCCTAAAATTCCTCTGCGCTCCGTCTATTCATCCCTTGCTGCTAACCCCTGGAAACTAGTGATATTTTTACTCTTTATAGTTTTGTATTTTCCAGAATACCATATAGTTGATATCATACATTATGCAGCCATTTCAGATTGGCTTCTTTCACATAGCAAAATGCATTTAAGGTCTTCTCATGGCTTGATAGCTGGTTTCTCATTAGCACTGAATAATATTCCATTGTCTGGATGTACCGTAGTTTATTTATCCATTCATTTATTGAAGAACATCATCATTGCTTCCCAGGTTTGGCAATTATGAATAAAGCTGCTATAAATATCTGTATGAAGGTTGATGTGTGGATATAAGTTGTAAGCTTATTTGGGTAAATAACAAGAAGCATGATTGTTGAATTGTATGTTTAGATTTTATAGAAACTGCCAATCTTCCAATGTGCCTACACGATTTTCTATTCCCACCAGCAATGAATGGGCGTTCCTGTTGCTCCACATCCTTACTAGCATTTATTGTGACAGTGTTTTAGATTTTACTCATTTTAATAGGTTTGTAGTGGGATCTCATTATCTTGTGCATTTTTAATGCATGTATAAAATTTTTTAAATTGAATTTATATTTAAGTCAATGTAAAATTCTTTAATTTTCTATTTCATATGATTATATAAATCAATGATTTCATAAATTCTGAATTAATATATAATGTTATACCTTTTTTGAGCATTCCAGTAAAACATATAAAATGAGTTGTTAAATCTCAGTCTGTGTGTTTGTGGGTGTTTGTATGATTGTGTTATATCATATTTATTTGTTAGTTATTTTTTACCTGGATGGTTTCACCTAGCCTAATTTCTCATTTTCTTTCTTTCATAATCAGTGTTTTTGGTGTGATTTTTAAATATATTTACCTATCTCAAGGACTCATACATTTTCTCCTCTGTTTTTTTCAAAGATGTTTTATAGATTTCAACTTTATGTTTAGGTCTACGATGTATTCCATATGTGGAGTATATAGGATTAGATGTTGACAGTTTTTTTAATATGGATATCTGTTTTTTGTCATAATTTATTAAAAAGACCATTCTTATCCCATTGAATTAACCTGAGATTCTTATTAAAAATCATTCACTGTACATAT
>CAUYRT010026463.1:0-14456 GCA_963574885.1 Lepilemur ruficaudatus
GAGCAAGACCCTGGCTCTACTAAAAAAAATAGAAAGAAATTAATTGGCCAGCTAAAATATACAGAAAAAATTAGCCGGGCATGGTGGCGCATGCCTGTAGTCCCAGCTACTCAAGAGGCTGAGGCAGAAGGATTGCTTGAGCCCAGGAGTTTGAGGTTGCTGTGAGCTAGGCTGACGCCACGGCACTCTAGCCCAGGCAAAAGAGTGAGACTCTGTCTCAAAAAAAAAAAAAAAACCATTCTAAGCCTGGATTTAATCACAGGGTTGGGCTGTGAGAGTGAGGATGTGAAGATGAATTTGATCATGGGGGATGGGAGGGAAGGATGGTCACAGTGAAGGTGGGAGCATGGCAGAGGGCTGAGTGAGAAGATGTGACTATCTTTTAGTTTGTTATAAATGACAACTAGTATTGCGGCGAGTTGGTGGTCAAATTACAGATGCCCTGTGTAACAGGTAACAGAAATACCACAGGGTTATGAGAAAGCCAGAAAGATAGAGATTAGAAACCTGGTAGAAACTTTCTCTGCTCTGCATACTACTCTTTAAAGCAGTTGAAAATTGCCCTGTAATAAAAAAAAATGGGCAAATAGAGACTGCAATGGTGTTTGGTAATAATGAGAAGCAACCACAGTTTATAGGCTGATATAGTTAAAAAGTATGATGATTTCATTTTTAGTAGCTTTATTGAAATATAATTCCTATACCATGAAGTGCACTCATTTAAAATGTACAGTTTGGTGGCTTTTAGTATATTTATGGAGTTGTTTGTCCAACATAATAAAGCAAATTTAGAATATTTTCATTACTCCCAAAAGAAACCCCATTCTGCTTAACTGAACCCCCTAAACGCTTTATCTTCACGAGCACTAGGCAACCACTAATCTTTCTGTCTATGTGGATTTGCTTATTCTGGTCATTTCACATAAATGGTCAAACAACAGGTAGTCTTTTGTGGCTGGCTTCTTTCACTTAGAATAAGATTTCAAGGTTCATTCATGTTGTGACAGGTGTTAGTATTTCACTTCTTTTTATTTCTGAATAATCTATTACATAGATATACCACACTTCATTCATCAGTTGATGGGCATTTGGGTTGTTTCCATTTTTTGTCTATTATGAATAATGTTGTTAACAATAGTAATCTACGAGTTTTTGTGTGGACATGTGTTTTAGTACCCCGGGTATATACCCTAGGAGTAGAATTACTGGAAAATTTGATAACTGTATTTTTAAATTTTGAGTTACCACTGGACTTTATCCCAATGTGACTGCACCAATTTATATTCCCATCAGCAATATGTTAGGGTTTCAATTTCTCCACATCCTTGTCAACGCTTAGTATTTGACTTTTTGATTATAACCACTCTGGTGGGTGTAAAGTAGTATCTCATTGTGGTTTTGATTTACATTTCCATGATGACTAGTGATGTTGAACATCTTTTCATGTATTTACTGGCCATTTGTGTATCTTATAAATCGCTTATCAGATTTACGACTTGCAAACATTTTTGCCCATTCTGTGGGTTATCTTTTCACCTTCTTGATGGGTCCTTTGAAAGATGATTATGTCTAAGAGCATATTTTGGAAGATACCTGATCCTGAGCTTCCCTGACAGCAAAGGTGGAGACAAATTTTATGCACAGGTGGTTTATTTGGAAGTGATCTCAGAGAGCAGGAGTGAGGGATGGGGCATTGAATGCAGGAAGGATGGAAAGACAAAAAGGAAGATATGTAATCAAGGCAGCCACTGGGATGAGTGACTGGTACTTGATCCTTGTTGTGACTTTCTGAGAAACTTTATAAAATGTGTTTGAGAACTTTCCAACCTCAGGAAAAAAGGGGGATGTTTTTAGTCAACACTTCACATTCACTCATTTGTCAAGGGTGGTCCCAAGGGCACTAAACTTCTGGGATGTGCATGATGAGTGCCGAGCTGGGTTCCGATGGTATCCCATGCTGCACGTTGGAGGAGCCCTGGGACAGGAAGCAAGAGGTGTGTCCTGCATAGCCCAGGCAGAGGCCTGTCTGCTGGCATCTGCACTAAGCTGGTTGAACTTCCATTAAAGTTGTTATTAGTGTGGCAGTGGCTAGAGTAAGGGGTGGGGCCAAGAGAATTTGAAGTGTTATGCAAGAGATATCTGTCCTAATAGGTAACAGAATTCCTAGAAGTTCATGAAAAAGCCAGAAGTGACATGGTGAAGAAAATATTCCTAAAAGTCCATATGATTAAGATGAAGTAAACTAGCATTGTGGATAATTTCTTGTAATATAATAATATGGTACATTTGAACAGCAATTAACAATTAAGTGTTTTTGAAAACATCTCATTTAATCCTTACAATAACTCTAGGAGGTAGTAATTATTAGCTCCTTTTCTTAAGATGAGGAAGTAGATGCTCAGAGATGATGAAACCTCTTGCTCAAGGCCGCACGGCGAGTTTTGCTGCTGTTTAGTCAAAGCTTAATGATAGAAATATCGATGCCGTACTGTCTGAGGTAAACATGCTCTGCCCATTCCTCCAGGTCAGGAATTTCAAACTCATGTGAGTACAGGGGCCAAGCAGGCAGAGTTGATGACAGAAATGGTTAAAGAGGGGACAGTGGCTCACAGGATGGTTGTTCTTCCGATTACTGGATCTCCTTGTATGGAAATGCCAGCACAGGGTGCCTGACACTACTAAATGAAAGCAAACGAATGCTGGAATTGAATCTTATTTGCAATCTCCCAATTTAAATGCAGGGGAAGAAAAAAACTCCAAAACCTCATGGACCAATGAACATATATCTATGGACCTGTTTTCTGTCCATTTGTGACCTCCACTTCAGATGCTCTAAGCCTCCGTCACGGGACTGTGTACCTAACACAACATTTAGTCACTTCTCTAGAACTGGGATTACAGCATTGTGCTTTTGGAACATTGTGCTTTTGGCTCACATTGAGGTGTGTGAAGTACATGATAAGCAGCATTCATGCATTTATTCTAAGACTGTTTGGAGGATGTTGTTCACTGCATTAATCCTCATTATAAACCTGGTAGGAAAAATTTCTCTCTGGACTTGATACCAGCAATAGTTGCACTTCTCATAGAAAACACTATTTTAGTCTTATGGATGCTGTAAATCATGTAACTGATCATGGTTTTTCACTTGTTTTGCCTTCTAGAAAGTTCAGAGCCAAATTTGTAGCCTACAATAAAGTGTTAAGGTAATACACATTATTGTGGTATTGATTGTAAAATGATTTTATTTCATTTTTTGCTCTTACCTTACTCCACTTGTTCTTGAAAATAATCTTGTGTTGGATAGATTTTAAAGCTGCTACACACACACACACGAGACAGGATATAAATGATACATCTAGTAAAGGTTAGGATCTGAGTTTAAACCCAGAGCTTCAATTCTGAGTCCAGTCTTCTCTCCTTTATGACACAGTTAACTTATGTTTGCAGTCTCTGAAACTACAAGTACTTGGACCCTAAGTATCATACGTGTAGTTGGTTATTTCAGTACAGTGAAATTGATTTTTTTTAAAAAAACATGCTTCTTGGTGTGAGAGTGTGTGTGTGTGTACACATTAGATGCTGTGGAGTTTAAAAAGGGGCCAAAGGATTGCTTGAAATTGATAACCCCATTAATACAGCTACAGCAGGGCTACAAAAATTTTGGCTCTGAACTTAAGAAAATTAATATCTTCCTTCTCTCAATTTCAGGCCTTTTAAACTTATTAGGATAGAAATTGTGTTCATGAGAAGGTGCTGAATGTGTGTGTGTGCGTACAGGAGATTCAGTTCTATGTTCTGTTTGCCTGGAACCAGAGGTAATGCTTAGGAAAGGCAGGATGACAAAGGCCCATGCAAGTTGTACAGCTGAAATCAAGCAGAACATGTGTTCTGCTCACCTACTGTTGAGAGGGGTCACTAAAGAAGCTTGAGAACACCACACTTGCTATCATGTACTTCTTCAGTCCTAAAGTTTTTGAAATCTCGTTACACAGCTTCAAAGGAGCACCAAAATTGTCCCTGCCTAGACCATTATTGTACTATTAACTTATCCAAAAACCCATTTAATTTCTTATTCTCTTTTACCTTTGGACATTTAATTATATCTAAAACCATAAGACTATGAAAGCTTTCCAGGGGTCATTAGTTTAGCCTTCTGCTACCAGGCAAGAGTATTTTTTAATATTTCCAGAACAGTAGATTTTATAACCTCCTTTGCAAACACCTTTTGGCATTTAATCTGGTCTTGCCTTATACTTAAGCTGCATCCCTCCAGCTATAACTTGGGCACAGCTCTTTCTCAGTGAGGAAGAAAAAAAAATCAATGGTCTATACTGGTGTTTCTAAAACCTTATAGAGAGTAACCTGCAGTTCTTATTAAGATGCAGATTCTCAGGGCACCAGCTCCAGAGGTACAGATTAAGAAAGCTCTTGGGAAGGACCAAGGTATCTGTAATATTCTCAAGCACTGGAGGGAGTGGCTTTTTCATTCTTGAGGAAGCACTGCTCTATACCTTCGAACAGTCTGAACAGTGAGCCTCAGACTTTTGAATAGGGTTCACTAAATTTAAGTATAATTGCCTAGCCTTCCTCCTGAGTAATCATATTTTACCAATCTGAAACTGCACCTTGGAATTTATAGGAATACTCCTAGTGATAATGTTCACCAATGTTTGGGATCTGTGGCACAAGATCATCTCTAATCTCCATAAATTTCAAGTTAGTTTCTCTTTGATTAAAGTCAACAATTCAGTGTCTTCAGTGTTATATTTCATATTTTAAATGTATCCACATAATGTTACTGTATAAAACATTCACTTAGCATAGTTCTTGCCATCCTAGAACAAAGTTTCTTATTAAGTATACTACAAAGGCTATGTGGTTCACTTAGATGGATAATTTTGTGTAATAGATTAAAAATAAAATGAAAACATACAGCAAAGTGGGAGAATAACATAAATACTCAGATACCTACCACTTGGATTTAATAAGTATAGCCAATTGCTATATTTGTTTTCTATTTCTTTTATTTTTTTATGATATGTTATAGATACAAGTGAAGTGTCTTTTGGACCCTAAGTTCTCCCATTTCCGTTCCCCCCCCTCACATTCCTGTAAGTAATTCTTAACTACTATGCTTAATTTTTTTCTTTAGAATACATTTCCAGAACTCTAATTGATGAGTCAGAAGATGTAAGCATTTAAAATCCTATCAAAATTGTTTCAAATAAAGGGTGTATCAGTTTGTATTATTGCCTGCTATGTGTAAAGTTGCTCTTTTCTGCCAGGCCATTGCCAAACTGGGGATTTATCATTGATGATAATTCCTAATCTTATAGGTGTAGGTCGTATTGTCTGAATTTTAATTTTTGAATATACCAATACATTCATATTGTTCAAAAATCAGAAAATATTAGAAGTTATATAGTGAAAAGTCTGTCTTCCATTCTTGATATCCAACCTCCCAAAGTTAGCCACTGCTTTTCAGTTATTCAGCCTGTTTGTGGAATTTCTTTATGAAAGAACAGACAAATAAGAAACTTTCACTACATTTTTATCTCCCCTTTCCCTTGATAGTCCAAAGTTAGCATATTTATTCAATGTCTGTACCTTAATTTTTTTTTTTTTTCCACTTAACAATGTAGCTTGGAGATGCTTCAGTAATGGTACATGGGAAGTTTGCTTGTTTATTTTGTCTGCTGTGTAGTATTCTGTTACACATGTGTGCTGTAATTTACTTAACTTGTCCCTATTGGTGAATACTTGGGTTTTTTTTCCCTGATTCTTGCTATTACACATGACTTTGACATGAGTCACCTCAAAAGTGTAATAGTGAATTTGCTGAGTCAAAGGGTATATCTGCTCATAATTTTGATAGATATTGCCATATTGTCCTCCTTAGGTGTTACACCAATTTACTCAAGAAATGCATGGGATGTCTGTTTTCCCAGTCTTGCTAACCAAGGTGTGATCAAACTTGAAATGTTGCCAATCCAAAAGGTGAAAAGTTTTCTCAGTGTACTTCTAAATTTCTGTTACTTTAAGTGAACTGAGCATCTTGTCATATGTTTGAGAACTCTGTTCACATCTTTTGACCATTATATTGAGCTATTCTTTTTCCTTATCAAATTCTAAAAGCCTTGGTTGTATTAGGTAGGTTATTCTTTGTCTCTGATCTGAGTTGAGAATTATTTTTCTGGTTTTTCATTTGTTTTTTGACTTGGCTTATAATTTTTATTGCCAAAATATTTTTAAAAATTTTGTGTAATTAAATTTATCAGTGTTATGTAGATTCTGGATTTTGAGTCATAGATAAAAAAGACTTTCTAATGGAATTCTCTCATGTCTTCTGTTACTTTTATTACATTATTTAATAAATATTTAAATCTTTGTCCCATTTGTAATTTACTCTTGTTGTGAGGTGGGAGCTACAGATTTAACTTTATTTTTTCAGATGGCTATTGAATTGTCCCACTATGATTTCATTTCTTGATTAGTCTATTTTCCCCACAGGTGTGATACTCTGTCTTTATATATCGAATTACCACAGGGATTTGAGTCTATTTCTGGATTCTTTTTCTACACCACTGATCTGTTCATGTGCCACTACAATACTGATTTGATTATTGATACATAATAAAACATTTTCTATCTGGTAGTGGTAATCCCTCCTTTGATCATTTTATTCAATGTTCTATTCTATTTGGTTATTTTTTATGTGAACTTTATGATCGACTCATTTAGTTAAAAAGTTCATTTTGGGGGATTGTGTTCATTTATAAATTACTAAGGGATTAAGATTATGATATCGAGTTTTCCTTCTTAAGAGCATGGCATATCTTTTCATTTGTTCGTATCTTTTTTGTGTCTTTTAGTAGTGTTTTAAAGTTTTCTTCATTAATAGTCTTGTGCCTTTTTTACATTGTATCTTAGATTTTTAAATCTTTTTCAATGCTATTAAATATGGGACACCTTATTCCATTCTATTTTCTACCTGGTTATTATTTTTACTTATGAAAATATGTATTTCCTAATCTGTGATGAAGATTGTTGTCATCTATTAAATTTTTAATTAAAAGAACTATATTTTTACATTTGCAGAAGTTCTATTTAGTTATTAAAGCTCAGCCAGATTTTTCTTCACAGTGTTCTGGTCTTTCATTATAGTTTCTATTTATTCTTTTAACTCCTTAATAATGCTAAAAGGTTTGTCTTGCAGGCTTCTGCAGCTCTCAGGGTCTAACTTCACCTGTTTTTGGAACCTATACTGTCTCTCATGATACTTCCTTTCCTTGGGTGATTTAAAATTTTTATGAGTTCCGCTCAGCTGGACTATTTTCCCCCCATAGGAGTCCCTTGAATCCTTGGTTGTACAAATACTACTAGAGTAGTTTTATGGATACTTCTCTCAGAGCCTTGATGTTTTCAATGGTCATGGAGAGGTCCGTAGCAAGTATTAATTTCTTGTTTTCAGGACCCCTTATCATATAACTAGTATAGATTGAGACCCCAATTGCATGGGATTTGATGTCTCATGAATTTCTGTTTATCCTCCCTTGGAGCCTTGGACAGATGGCAAACTTTCTTGATCTTTCCCCAGGCTTTTCTAATTCTCTTTTTTTATGGAAGTGAGAGCTCTTCAACACTCTGTGCATTGTGCAGGGGGCTCAATTTCAATTACTCTGCTTACTGCAGGCAGAGGTCAGTTCTTCCTTTCCTGTGAAAGTGTTCGTACTCTACACACCGGTGTGCCTTGGGCCTGTGTCTTCTCTTAGGAATCTTAAAATTGATAAGATTATCTAAACAAAAATTAAAATGAGTAATATTGTAAAACCCCAGAAATATCAGAGAAGAATAATCATGAATATGGAGAAATTTCTACCCATTCTTGTAGGAAAACATTAGAGAGATAGACTACAGTGATTTTTTTCCAAATGAATGCCCCAGGGCTTTTTGTTAATTTGTGCCCTTGCTTTAAGTAAAATTTGATAAGGTCTGCATTTTCTTCTTTCACCTTCATCCCTTTTTATGTCAGAAGTTAATTATCCAGTCTGTGTAATTATTATCAGAATACAGAGGTTCAGAATTACATATGAGCTTTTAGCAATTTACACAGTATGGGCTTTGAGCCAATTTGAGAAACACCGAAAACCATTATTATCTGTCAATAAAACGCTTTGCCCTGTGTTTGCTGCCCTCCGAACAGTGGGTACAAGAAAGCCAGAAAATACTGGTGAAATAATTGAACACACAGTTCTGGGCATTTTGTATACCCTCATTCTCTAACTGCACATCCATCGTGTACTTATTGGATTTTCTTTTTTGAGAAGTTGGGCAAGTTATTCTTTTGTTCTAGAGAATCGCTATCCTATTCCAGCTGCCCATTTCCTTCAGAGTATTTCTTTGCCATAATCCAATCTTCCCAGAGGATGATTAGATTTCATTCAAAGTCCATGAGTGCCACATCCCTATTGGCTGGAACAGTCATTGCTGAGTGATGTTAAAGTTTTTTTTTTTTTTTTTTTTTAATTTGAGTTCGGGGGTTAAAGGCCTGGATTTTCCAACAGTTGACTTTCTTGAATGTTCTTTCTCTACCCTACTGTAATCCTAGCACCTTCCCTCACTACTTTCCCTCAGTAGGTATTCATACTCAAAGTCATCCAAGCCTTTGGAGATACCTTTTTGGTAGAATGTTTCCATCTTTTATGTGAGCTACTATTTGGCTATGAATAAAAGTCTTTTAAATTATTTAAGTCTTTTGACAGTGATACAAGATTACTTTACACCATCTGTTCACTAGGTGAAAAACAACTCTCTATGCCTTTTTAGAAAATAAATAGTATCACACACCATTCAAACAAGCACTGCATGGGGGAAACCTTTAATTCACAAGCGACTGGAATAATGAAAGGAGGGTTTTTACAATTTCAGATCTCATCATTCCTTACTGTACTCAACTACATATTTGGCTACAGACCTTAAGAATAAACCATATACTCGCATGGCTACGTAGAAAGGAACACATAAGTTATTCCTGCCTCAAGCATGCCTTGTCTAGAGCATGTGAGCCAATTCTGTGGCCAGACATAGTGTAAATTGAGATTTGCCGCTGGACTCAGAAAACTGGCTTTGGTGTTCCTAAGTTAAAACTGTTTTCCCTCAAGACAAGAGACATCTCACATAGAATGGGGCCTCAGATGCAGAAGAAATGGTAAGAAATGAGTGTCCTCCTTTTTAATGACAGGGATTCCAATTTGCACTGCATACAGGCTACAAAAGCAGTTTTGTCGAGGCTGTGAAGCCTCACTAGGGATGTATTTGGGGGAGATTGTGATGAGGATGGCAAAGCTGTGGCTCATGGCTCCCTGGGCTGCCTGCACTGATGTGCTGATTTAATTCAAGGATGCACTGAAAAGATGCTTCTCTGCTTAGAGCACAACTTCTGGGGAGAAGCACCCTTGCAGTCAGTAAGAATGAGGAGATGGCAGTTTTGAACCAAGAGCAATTTATTTAGCACCAGAGGTTTTCTCAAAGTTTGATAATTATAATGACGTGATTGGGCTTAAAGCAGGGTTCTCTCTTCCCAGGCTGACTGAGTAAAACGGTCTATTTGGTTGATGAGAACATTGCAGCGCGCACTGGCATGATAGGTCCCCACATAATAACAGAAGAGGTGGGCGCTGTATCTGGGCTGTGGCAAGGTAGATAATTGTCCACTTGTAGGGGCAGTTAAGCAGCAAGGCACCTTAAACATGCACTTGCCCCATCCCCTCTTTCTTGTGGAAAGCTATGGGATAATTTACTGTAAAAACAATTTCTATCAAGAAAGAAAATACATTCTCTTAGCATAGATGGGGACTATAGTAAAGTCATGATTTTAATATTACCTTTTGTAAGAAAATTCTAGTTTTATAAAATGAATGCAACTGTGGTAACCTGGCAATCCAAGTTATTTTAATTTTTTTGTTACCTTAATGCACCGAGAAAAGACATTTAAATAGCTATGGTTCCCTTCTAAGTCAGAGTTTCTGCTTCATTCAAATATTATAAAATCCACTTTTTTTTCTTTTTGAGACAGTCTCACTCTGTTGCTCCAGGTAGAGTGCAGTGGTGTCATCATAGTTCACTGCAACCTCAAACTCTTGGGCTTAAGCAATCCTACTGCTTCAGACTCCTGAGTAGCTGGGACTATAGGTGCATATCACCACACTCAGCTATTTTTCTATTTTTAGTAGAGATAGGGTCTCCCTTTTGCTCAGGCTGCTGTTGAACTCCTGACCTCAAGCAATCCTCCTGTCTTGGCCTCCCAGAGTGCTAGGATTATAGGCATGAGCCATCATGCCTGGACAAAATCCACTTTTAATACACTTTGTTATGAAGATATAATGATAGTATTTCTAGGGCAAACTGTTTAGGGATTAACAAATATATGAATGCTTTCACTAGGGGAAGTTCATTGCTTTAGGAAAGGAGTGCTGGTTTTCAAGAATTCAGTGTACTATTAAAATATTTGTAAAATACTGGGAAATACTATACTTGGCTAGCTCCCCCAGTGCCAACCTAGCTTAATTTGGCCTAGATATGTAGCAACTAAAAACTCTTCACAATTTGGCTGCAGCTATTTAAGAAACTTGCTGATCCTAAGTGTGACTTTTCTCCCCCGCCTCATTTATTAGTTTGTCTATGATACAGAGCCCTTAAATGAAAGGACATAAAGCATCCCTTAGAAACAACAATGAAAACAAAACCAAAATGGAACTCCATGTATGAAAACTTTGCAAATCACTCACACAGGTTAAGCCCGTGTTTCTACTCATCTTTTTGCCAATGTGAGAGATACCTTCAGTCACTGAATAAGCCTTCTGTAAGCACTCAGTGCCAACCACTGACAAAAACACCTTTACCAAAATCTGCATTACTTTCCCTAGTGCAACCCCAGTACCAAATAATCCTATAGTTTCCCATGTCACTGGTAATGAGAACTTTTTTGAATTTCTTTTTTGTGAGTACTTCCCTTTTCCCTTCTTCTCTTGTGGTGGAGATACCGGTGGTGCAGGTGAGGTGAGAAAGAGTATATCAGAATTCATTCTGTGTGAGGATTTAAAGAATTTAAGTTTCCCTGAGTGCTGTCATACAATTTCTTCAGAATTCTCAATTTCCACACTTTAGGACATTCTTTGGAAGATGGAACCACATTGGCTTTAATCTATTTAATACATTTAGCTTTCGTACATTCTATCAAAATAGAATGACATGTAAGAACATGTGACTTAGAACCATATGTAACTGTGTTCAAATCTGGGCTCACCAGTTACAATCCACGTATTCTAGGGTAAATTACATAATCTCTCTGAGTTCAGTTTTATCATCTTAAAATGGGGCAAATGATAATAGCAAATATACATCATTGTTCTGAAGATTGAATCAAATATTAAATGTGTAGTATCTGTCACATAGTAGACCCTCAAAAATACTAGCCTCCATTCTTTTGCTTTTTAATATAATGAATCTGCCAGTAAATTTGTATGTCTAAATTCTAAACTCAATTCCTGGCATTTCAATTCAATATCTGACACCAGCAAGATATTAAACTGTCAAAAATGAAGGAAATTTAAAATAAGGCCAATTGAAACAATTGATGTCAAAAGTAGCATTTATTTCTACAGGTAAGAAGGATAAATGTATTTTGTTATAATATAAACCATGTTGGGGACATACGTCTGCAAACAATGCAAATATAAAAGCATTTAAAAATTTTAATTTAATGCAGTATAACACAATTTTTCTCAATGATTTGGAAATATTTACCCATGTTTTAATTAACTTGTAACAGGCAAATAAGGGAAGGTATTATATCTAAATTGTAGATGAGAGGAAAAAATGGTGAATAAAGACAGTGTGATTTGAGCAAAGTCACAGAATGAATCAGAAGCAGAGATGCAAAAATCCCCCTGTCTGGATCATGCTGTCTCTGTCCATGCCTTCACTGTTTTGGTCTAGGGGTCTGAACATACAGGGTCACTGGTAACTATTCAGGAATGTAATGCATGCCACCTTGGGTCTCCTCCTCAGAACCTGTCAAAGGGGAGGAATTAGCCAGTGATCTGCCACTTTCATTATCCCCATGCCTAGCTTAACACCCCTGCCCTACCCTGGTCAGTAGCTGTAGTCTATTCTTTGTCCTATCCCTTCATCATATCCTCTTCCCCAATCCACAACTCTAGTTAAATCCACTTCTATAACTTCCTCAGGCCAGTACCCAGGTTGCTTGAGAAAAATATATAATCACACTGAATAGTGTCCCTTTAAATTCATGACTTTAAACCTTAATTGGGCTCTAAATGCTCCACTGACAATCATATCGAACTTTGCTAATCCGTTCATTCTTCTGCTCCACTTGATAACCATGGTCTGAGTTCATTTGTGTTGCTGTAGAGGAATACCTAAAGCTGGGTAACTTATCAAGAAAAGAGTTTTACGTGCCTCATGGTTCTGCAGGCTGTAAAAGAAGCATGACACAAGCATCTGCTTCTGGTGAGAGCCTCGGGAAGCCTCCACTTATGGCAGAAGGCGAAGGGGAGCAGTAGCACATGGTGATAGGAAGGAAGCAAGAGAAAGTAGGAGGAAGGAGGTGCCAGACTCTTTTAACAATCAGTTCTCACTGGAATTGGTAGAGTGAAAACTCACTCATTGCTACCAGGATTTTACCAAGCCATTCATGAGGGATCCACCCCATAACCTAGACACCTCCCACCAGTCTCCATCTCCAACACTGGGGATCCCACTTCAACAAGATATTTAGAGGGGACAGATATCCAAACTATATCAACTACTTTACTCTTTCCTCTTCCCTAATCTTCAACACTTTCCTCCCACGTCCATTTTCACAGAGAAAATTGAACCGTTGGAAGAGGATTTCCATAGTCTTTTATGACATCTACTTTCAAAGCCTTCCAGCATCTGCACCCACATGCTCTGCCTTCCTACCTGTGACTACTGATGGTTATCTATACTCCATCTGAGCCACCAGATCCATCCTTTTTCTCCTCAAGATGATTCCTCCTGGATGAGGAAGAGAGTGCTAAGTTCTTAGTATGCAATACCTCATTCAGACCTCATGAACCATCCTGTAAGATAGGTATTGTTCTTTACTTTGGTTACAGGTGAGGAGACTAAGGCTTAGAGAAGTCATATAATCTGCCCATGGTGACACCTTAACTCATGAAACTGAGAATCATAACCAGGCCTGAGTGCAGAGTCTCTGCTCTTAGCCATTATGCAAGTCCAATACCTTCTTTCTGCCTATATGGTTGTTCCCACAGCTTCCTCCAAAGGTGTCCTCAGGCTGGCCCTGGGGCTGAGCCCAGCTCCTATCCTGGTGATTTCCAAACCCGCATTTTATTTTTACTATGGATGGGGGGAAGGGCACAGTAATTGAGGGCAGAAATTGGACTTCTTGTGCTGTTCTGTCTCTGGACACAAGAGGGTGAACTCTCAGCAGGCACCTCTTGCACTAGGCCTTACTTGCCCCATCGGTAACATGGGAAGAATAATCCTACTCCTAGTGCCTGCCAAAATTACTCTTTTTTGAGATCATATATGGAAGAAATCTGCATAAAGGATTAGCACGTATTAGACTAATAGTCCCCAACCAAAGTTCCAGATTTAATTCCCAAAAGTTTCCAGCAAACTTGGAAAACTTCCAAAGGATCCTTACCTCCCTGCCTTTGTTCATGCCTTTCCACATATCTGAAAGGCCTCCTCATCTTCACCTACCATAATCCTACCTGTCCAAAAGGCCTAGTTCATAGGCTTCCTTCTAGAAGGTGTTTGTGGACAGCTGTCCTTGAAGTAATCCATTTCTCTTACCTAATCTTTGGCTGCAAGCACTTTTTATGGTAAAAAATTATATGGTAAGGCATCACTCCGAGCCTTACCATATAATTACTGATGTATAGGACATTTCCTCTATGGAGGACATGTGTTGGTTTTTGCTTGCCTAATATCTTCCCCCCCTTTTTAGTAACAGCAACTTGATTTTCCTCTGGTGAACAAACTTTGCTCACTTTTAATCCATATGATTTGGATGGGGTCAACCCCACTTCCAAATCTAGAGGTAGGCATGTGACATAGGCCTATTCAGAGTTACTATAATGGGTTCAGTTAAGGGCAGGTGACTCAATTAAAAGCATTGAGAATTACTCCTAGGACTTTTGCTAGGACCACTGGCATAAAAAGCTCTATTTTTGCTACAATTGGATGTAAATGTGGAGCTGTGAGGAGCTTTCACATGGGAAAAAAAATTCCTGAGGATGAAGTCACCCAAGAGGAGGTTATAGAAAGAGACCTAATCTGGAGGATAACATTGTTAGAAACCCTTGGATATTAGATTCTGCTATTCCTGAAACTGTTAATAGAAGTAACCTGCCTAGGACAAATAAATTCTGTCCCCTGCC
>CAUYRT010026464.1:0-11282 GCA_963574885.1 Lepilemur ruficaudatus
TGACAGAGTAGATTTTTGAATGTAACAAGATAAGTCAACTTGAGTGGTAATATATTTTGGGAAATCAGCTCACTACAAATTGTGACTGTAAACATTGTACTGTAAATGCTTTGTAGTTTTCCCCCAATAAAAAAAAATAAATTAATTAAAAAAAAAAAAAAAAGGAAGAGACACTTTCACAGCCCTGCCTGGAGCAGAGCTGCCACAATCACACTGCAACCCCTAGTTAAATAGACGCTTGACACTTGTGGTGCTGAGCTCTGTGTGCCAGCCTGGCAAGCACACACTATAGCCATTTAATCAAACACTATTCTAGGTGGGGCTCCGAAGGTTCTTTGTAGATGACATCTCCCATCAGCTTTCTCTAAGTAAAGAATATTATTCTCATTAGTGTGGGCCAGCCTCACCAAATTAGTTGAAGAGTCTTAAAAGCAAACACTAAGTTTTCTGTGAAGAAGAAATTCTGCCTCCAGACTTCAGCACCAGCTTCTGTGTGAAATTTCCAGCCTGCCGGGCTGATGTAACGATTTTGGACTTGCTAGCTCCTACAGTCATGCTAGCCACATGCATGCTGGTGCAGCTTCTCTGGAACAGAATCCTAAAGATGAGTTTTCTGAATTGGTTCTGGGGTTTCAGTAATTGAGTCTCTAATTTCAGATTTAAAGACACTAAAAACTCTATTTCCAGTATTAACAAAAACACTGGTAGTCGTGGCATGGAGAGATGATGGAGATACACAAAATATCACCATTGGATACTCCTAACCCAAAACGTATACATGGCAATGTTCAGAGTGACCATATATTTGACAACTTAAAATATTGTTGTCAAATAAAGAGGTATAATAAGATTGGCTGTTTGCTCTTCACCATGCTTGAAAAAGTAGAGAGGAAAGGAATGTACTCAGAACTTCAAATCCCTAGCTTAAGCTCTGCATGTATGACCTGAAAATTTCTGTGCCTGTCCTAAAAGAACCCCTTATCTCCTGTAGCCACTAGACTGGGATTTCTGAACACTAAACCCAGAGTCTCATCCTGCTAGTGGCTGAATTATATCACAAATTAAATGTTCAACCTCACAGGGAGTCTTCTTTTTTTTAAAAAAAAAAAAGGGCACTTATTGGGAACAAATGGGATACTGAATGTTGGAATGGAGACATATGTGAAAATTGCAATAAAGCTGGGGTCAGCTACCTGGTGGCAGGTTGATTATATAGGGCCACTTCCATCATGGAAGGGACAGCATATTGTGCTTACTGGAATAGATACTTTTTCTGCACCTGTACTTGCCTTCCAGGTACACAATGCTTTTGCTAAAACTACCATCTGTGAATTTACAGAATGTCACATTTACTGTCATGGTAATCCACACCATGTTACTTCTTAGCAAGGCACTTAATTCAGAGGAAATGAAGTACAGCAAGGGGCTCATGCTCATGGAATCCATTGGTCTTACCATGTTTTCTACCATCCTGAAGCCCCTGGCTTGAAAGGACAGTGCAATAGCCTTTTGGAAATGCAGTTGTAGCACCAGTTAGGTGGCATTACCTTGCAGGACTTGATCAAAGTTCTCCAGGAAGTTGTATATGCTGCAAATCAGCACCCAATATACAGTGTTCTTTCTCCCATACCTAGAATTCATGAGTTCAGGAAATGGGAGAGGTCCATTCACTATTACCCCTAGTCACCCACTAGCAAAACCTGTTCTTCCGAACTTGGGACTTTATACTCTTGTGGTCTAGACGTCTTCATTTCAAAGGGAAGAATATTTTCATCAAGAACAATGATTCCACTGAACTGGAAGTTAAGATGCCACCTAGCCACTTTAGACTCTTCTTGCTTCTGAATCAACATTCAAAAAGGGGAATTTGTCCACTGATGGGATGATTGGTCCTGACTACCAAGGGGACGTGGGTTGCTGTTTCACAGTGGGGGTCAGGAAGAGCATGTCTGAAATTCAGGAGACTCCTTAGGGCATCTCTTATTATTACCATGTCATATGATTAAGGTCAGTGGAAAACTACCACAACCCCACCTAGGCAGAACTGTGAATGTCCCAGACACTTCAAGAATGAAATTTTGGTTACCCCTGGGCTAAAGAACCATGACTAGCTGAGGTACTTGCTGAGAACACAGGGGAAATGGAAGTGCAAGGAGGTGTTATAAACACCAGCTACCTCCATGTGACCAGTAGCAAAAATGAGGACTATAATTGCTATGAGTATTTCTTCTTTATTTTGTTATGAATTTGTTTGTGTATACTTATATATATTTACATCTATATTTATATATATTTATTGTATATATATCAAACATTTTTGTTTTATTCCTTTTCTTCTCCCCCATGATCTAATGCAAGATTTATTAATAATAGTAAACTGTGCATCATAGCATTTAATTTACAGTATATCAAGGAGAAGAATGAACATTACTCAGGGTCTTTGCATCCCCTGCTAGAGAAGGGTTTACTGTGTTTTTGATTATACAGAGGATAGTTGTATATGTTGTACAGAAGTATGACTTTGTTATGGTTTTTATTTGAAGGTTAAGTAGGTTTAAGGAGATGTGGGGGGTGCCATGCCAACAAGAGGTGAACTGTGATGGTTAGTCCCAACTGTCAACTTGGCCAGGCTAGAGTGCCCACTAATCTAATCAAACACTAATCTAGTGTTGCTGTGGAAGTGTTTTGTAGATGTGGTTAATATTTATAGTCAGTTGACTTTGAGTATAAGAAATTATTCTCAATAACATGAGTAGTACTGATGTAATCAGTTGGAAAGCCTCAGAAGCAAACACTGAGGTTTCTCTGATAGAGAAATTGCTTCAAGATGGCAGTGTCAACTCATGCCCAAGATTTTCCAGGCTGCCAGCCTACCTAACAGATTTCAGACAGCCAGCCCCCACAATTGCATGAGCCAATTTCTTTAAATGAATTTCTTAAAATATGTACACACACACACGCAGGCACATATATAGGTATTCTACTGGTTCTGTTTATCTGGAGAATCCTGAATGATTCAGTTGTGTATGCCACTGAGATTTTATCATTTTATTATGTAGCACTATTGTGATAATAACTGACTAAAAGAGTATCTCTCTAGGTATTCCTGAAAATCCACTAAGAACAACTAAGTACCAGCAATTTTAATAACATGGTATGTTCCAGAATAAGGTATATAATAGATATTTCTACATTATATTATGAAAACCATGAGAAATGCACTTCATTTTACAGCTGATTTATTATTAATAGCAACATAATTTAATGAATGTCTTTTTTGAAAATTTAAAGCCTAAAATTTTCCCCACAAAACAAAACCTAGAGAAAGATTCATCTCCACCGTATTATTTTTTCTTATTCAGATCTGAAATGGTTAGGGCTTCCTCTATATGACTGTTTTTAAGTAACTGATCTGTATTAAAATATAATGCAGCAACAATTAGTTTGTAAGTATCTTCTTTTCTATATCCAGGGATAAAGGAAAAAAGGGTTTATTGATTAATCATTATCTAGCATAGGCTTACTACGGGACAAAATATAACCTCTATGGAATTATTTTTTTTTTTAATTTTACCAGAATGCTCTTACTTAAAATATAGAGTTGAGAACAGTAATGCATAAGTAGCTTTTGTGAATAATATGATAAAATTATCTTCATTGTTTACAGAATGAATTATAATATATGAATGTGACCTACCTCATCTTATGAAATGGCATATCTCCATGGACAGCTCAGTGATGAGCCTCCCAGCATGGAAAAGCTCTACCTAAGGAAAGCTGTTTCTACTATTATTACATAAGTGACCAACAAACAATGGTGACAGCCTGATTCCTGGCCAAGAAAAGTGAAGGTGAACTGAACATTTCTTGAGTGCCTACAGAGTACTCTATTCTATGACATAGACCATTAGATTTGGCCTCTGTCCAGACGCTTTGCCTAGTATGATTAAACCTAATTCTCAGAAATTAACAAGAACTATTGTCATCAATTATGCTAAGAACAGCACCAATTGCTGTTGATTAAACTTCATCTTTGCAACCAAAACATGGAAAGCAAAATTAGACAAATAGCAAAATTGATGCATGCTGGATAGAAAACAGGACCACTTCCCCTCAAACGCTTCATTTGCCAGGAGGCTGGTAGAGATAACATACCTCTACAACTGCACCCACGTGGGAAAATGCTGAAGTGGAGTAAGTAGTTATGTAAAGTAGAAGAAAAAGTATGCGTGGAAAAATATTTTGGGTTTAAATGATTTAGGTAATTTCCAGAATGCTTTACTTGGTGAGTATAAAAAAAATCTCTGAAATGCTTTGCTTACTCTGCCAGTTCAATTTATGGAAGGGAAAAAGTTATCTATATATAGATATTGCCCTAGGAAAAATTATGAAATGTGCAAAATTTGTATCCTATCTCTTTGTGTATCCCAAACCCAAACCCAGCATGTACCCTCTCCACATACATTCACATCTTCAGGTTGTGCCTTGATTAGAAGGAGATTAGCTGATCCTCCATCCAAAATTGGCCAAAACAATAGGAATAAAAATAACAGTACACTTGAGCTGCATTTTTTGTGAACGTTTTGTTCATTTAGCAGTGTGTGTCTTTGAGATGACTGTCTATGCATCTTTTGATCTTTCTGTATTAATTAGGAGAGTAGTTGGTTATTTTTTTTTAAATGTCAACATAACAGTGGCTTAATCAGGGTGCTTTTTCCTCCTGTAAGGGTCCAAACTTAAAAGTCAACAGGTGATTTCACAGTGTTGGGGACGCACTCTCCCTCCTTATTTCTCTGCCATCCTCAGCACATGTGGTCTGAGAGAGTTCGGTTCTGCTGCCATGTCCAAATTCCTGCCAGGGCAGAATACACGAGTTGGACACATCTAGTCAATGCACATTCTATTCTCTCCTTACAAAACCGTATCAAACCATGTTGAGACTGGAAAATGTAGTGTTTACTGGGGAGCCCTGTGACCAGCTAGTGTGCATATGGCACAGAGCAGAGCAAGAGCACCAGTCTTTTGCCCAAGTTGCTCTTGCCTTTTATAACTTTCACCTCTGTTGCTCTAGAAAGAAGACTCCTTTTAAGATCATTTCTGCAGGCCCTGAGATTATTGAGAAGTGTTATTCACTTTTTAACATTTTCCATTATTATTATGTTTGACATTGCGTAAGTTTTGGTTAGTTATGCCTACTCTGCTTATTTGCAAAGTTGTCATGAAATTTTGAAATTTTCTCTCCATCCCTGATAGACCAATCCAAAATTAAACTTTTTTAAAAAATGAAGTAACTCCGATCTCATTGACATTTTGATAATTTATGTGGACTCTAAATGTCTAAGCTGATTGTAAATTCTTAAATGAATACTTAGGCAATTATGTCAATTCTTTAAGTGATTTTCCTTTGTGCACCAAAATAGTCTTTAGGCAATTAATCTGTTTAGCTTTTTGTATTTTTGAGTATATATTTATTTTTAATTTTATACAAATTTGATAATACACTATTAAAAAAGAAATCTTTTTCACCCATTGATACTTCACTTAGAGGAAAAGAAGAAATTCTGGAAATTCATGAATGCATTGCCAGACAAATGCCGAAAGCATAGTGAATTAGAAATAAAACAAATGAGATGTTAAAAGAGACATAAGGAGGCTTCCAAAAAGCTGAAGAAGGCCCTATTTTGCAAAAATAACCTCCTCTTCTAAATCTAGAAAATGGATAAAATATTTGAAATTATATACAAAGTTGTTAAAAGCTCCCATGTACACAGAAAAAAGCCAAGAAAGGATGTATGAGTGGGTATAAATATTCATATTCCTACACATTCAATTTTTGTTCTTCCTTCCCCAAAGTTTTATTGATGAAGGTCTGAGCTTCTCAGTACCTAGATTCTACTAGTTCAAAACTTCAGCCAAGCTTACTTACACCAACCTCCACCTCATTTCTCCTTCTCACCCTTCACAAATACACACCTGTCAAGTTCCCCAGGAGCAGGCTCCTTTACACATGCCTATTATTTTGTGCGTTTGGCTCAGGAAGCTGGCTGAAGCACTTGTTTTATTGTGACCCTGGGTTAATGACCGCCAGCCAGGAGGGAACAGTTAGACCAGATCTGCTTTTTGAATGAAACACCAGCTATTTCATTATCTGGCAAACTGGCTGTCTCATATCTGCAGGAAGGATTAGGACATCCAGGTCTCTCCGGATACATGGTCATAACACAAGGAAGACGTCTTTGATGGTGAGATGTTTTCAAGGTATGGTGACATCAATTTTGAAGTCAATTATTTTGATGCTGTTTTCAAAACCTATCCCCCACACAAGCATGAGTCTGGGCAATGCTCTGTTTGGCTGTTTACAATCTCCTCTTCAACAGTTCTGCATAGACTTTTGGCTTTGAAACATGAGGTTAAAGGAGATAAATTTGAAATGCAGCATGTCACGAGCACAGGACAATGGCTCAAAGTGTGTAACGTACAAGAGAAGGTGAAGATGAAGAGAGCTACAGGGCGAGGTAGTATTCTTTTCAAACCCTTGGGGAAACACTATGTTCATTTATATATATATATATATATTTATAAAAGAGATGAAAATGAAGCCCTGGGACGTGTGGGGACAGGCCAAAGCAAGCATAACATTTGATGAAGGCTCAGGCACAGCGTGGAAGCATCGGGCTGCAAGTGAGGCGGCTGCCCTGCCTGGCCGCGTCCGCACTTGCCGCATCATTTACGTGTGATCCGAGTCTCAGCACCACTTTCTGTCCAATGAGGAAAATGGCCACTGACTTTTTCTTTTCAGGGATGATGAGATGCAATGTATATGAGTATTTTGAAAACATGTATAAATTATTGTAAGTATGGAAGTGAAAAACGTTATTACTGCTGCAAGGAAAACTCAGTAGGATGATACAAAAGATACTTTACTCATTCTAGGACATATAAACCCTCAACTCTCAACAGCAAAAATCAAGTTCCATTTTTTAGAAATTTCTGATTTTGTTATAAATATGAAATGGAAGATGTATATCATCTGCATGGTTACAGTTGTTGGAGACCAGAATATGCTGCCCAAATGTGAAGGGTTGTTGAGCTGAAGACAGTTGCAAAGCAGCAGATGCCGGAAAGCTCTCTGCCCTCCCTCAGTTTGCCTAAAAGCAGGACATGGATTTACAAAGACAAGTCATCCTGCCTCCCCCTTCTATCAGGAAGCGCAAGGTGTGACTACTGGAAACCACCTTCTACTCTCATCAGCCTGGAGATGACACCAGAGGAATCTGCGTGAACAAGCTTTACTAACTTCAACTACCATCTGTCTTCCCCCTAAATTGAGGCCTGTCGTCAAAGTCCTTTTCCTTTGTCCTGTCACTTCTCTAAAAATGCAGTTTTTCGTTGACCATGCTATATAAACTGGAGCTCAAAGCCAACTCTTTGAGAACTACCCATTTCCTGGGTGTCTCCCATGTATCTATGAAGCATGCATGTTAATAAACTTCTATTTGTTTTCCTGTTGTTAACCGGTCTTTTGCTATGGGAGTCTGTTCCACCTAAGAACCGCTGGGGCTACTATTTTTCCCCAACACGGTAAGATAAAATTCCAATTGTTCATCATACTGAGACGATATTTTAAGTGGTCCCTTATCCTTGTTCCTTTTAAGTGGGAATAATATCCCCACCAAGCACATGCTAGGATTGTAGAGTTTACCCTACTCCCCCTTCGCCTGAGCTATCTGTCCTCCGGTGTCCCAGTGTTTAGCACCCTGCTCCACAGCTGCCGGCCTTTGGTTTTCTGCCTAAGTCCCTACAAATGACTGTCTCCTGTGCTTGGCTCCTCTACAAGTCCTGTTTGTTTAATGCACAAACTCTTAACTTATAAAGTCCTGTGTCTTGTCACCCAGGTCCCCCGGTGACTGCCACGCTGCCCCAGCACAATAGCTGGGACCACCCGGGTCCCCTCCACCTACCCACGTGCAAGAAGGCGACCTGATAACATATAAGAGTGACAATTCAGGGCTCCATGTCCACAGAATTAAGCGACGCAAACATCACATTTTATCAGAAGCATGCCTATCGTTTCAGAAATGACATTGCTTCGGAACACATTATTTGGCCCTACGCGTTCAAGTGTCCTCTACATGAAGGATCGCCAATAACAAACCAAGGGCCAAATCTGGCCTGCAGACATGTTTTGTTTGCCTGTTAAATTTTTATTCTAGCAGGACACTCACTCTTCAGTTAATTGGCTAGATTCCTCCTTATCTGGGATACATTTCACCTTCAGTTGTTTATTTTACCTCCCAGGTCCTGAGGCATTTGAATTTGTGACCTTCTCTCTTCACATGAAAACATTTTCATCTATGTGGAAACAAGTTTCCAACCTAAAATAGTTTTCTGTCCTCTAAGAGAAAAATCAGTCGCCTAGGGAATTTTATTTATTCATTCAGCCCCGGGTGCTTTGTTTCATCTAAATGGTATGCAGAAGTCAAGTATGAAAAATACATAAACACTGAGTGGTTTGTGTTGATGTGGGCAGGAGAGAAGGCTGATGTTTCTCAGCTTCTCTTTCTTTCCTGCTGCAAATTGGACCACTGTCATTGAAGCCTGCAGCTCTAGAGAAAAGTTTAAAGACCACTGAGCGAGGTAATTACTGTGGACCCTCTGGCCCCAGTGACCCGGGTCCCTGGTCTGGGGAGAGGCTTGACACAGAGGGGACAGGAGAGCAGGACCCTTTGCTTGCCTGACTGCAGTGGCACTGTCCACATAAAAATGCACCATGCATACCATCTATATTAAAGATAAGTCACTGGACCATTCAAAACAATAACAATACAGGAACTATTGTGACTAAATTTGTAAATGCTGGTATAATTTCATTAAACAGAATTTAGTTACTTATTATAATTGTTTTTCTGTGATTACAAAAACAGCAACTTTGATATATTGACTAATTTAATGTTTAGATACTGAAGAACAAAAATTGATCACACTATTTCAAAAATATTACCAAATTTTTCTATAGCAAAAATGATATTTTTGTCAGCATGGTTTTAAAACCCAGCCCTCATTTTAACAATAATGATAATTTTGATAAATATTTATCTTTTCTCTTTTATTGAAAGAAATATTGTTATGAATTTAAAGTGGAAAATGCATAAAGGAAATGTAATATAATAATACGAATGGCTCTCATTGAAAAGTCAGAGGCTGATATTAATTGGAAAAAACATTCTATGATTTTAAAGAAAGGCAAAACTTAAAAAAATAAAATAAAACCCGACGTCATCATTCATAAAGTGCCCTAGGGGAGTAATTGAGTCACATTTCAGAGAAATACGTCTTAAAATTTACTATGCAAAGGACTCACCAGGAATCCCGTTAACAAGCAGATTACCATGCAGTAGGTTCCTGGTGGGAGGTTCCAGGAGATGGTCAAAGCTCTATTGGTTCTTTGAACACACTTATTAGCTGGGCTATAGATTATCAATCTGGCCCAAGGATATTTAAGATTTTAGCAGCAAGCAGAGAGGTCTCCAACACCCTAACGGATGGCTGAAATGTGGCAGAGTGGCATTGGCAACATCCTTTCCTCAGACTCTTTCACCATCAAAATAGTTCTTCTCCTAACATACCGTCTATGGCTGTTTCAACACTAATATGTAGAGATTTCATGGTTCACAGCAGGGAACGGTACATTCGGCTCAACTTCAGAAGAAATAGTTTTAGTATTTAGAGAAATTGATACAAGGCAGCAAGGCAAAATGTTTAAAATATGGCAGAATAATTTTATGATGGCAACCATTAAAATAAATCACTTTTATAAATGAGTTTATTAGTCACCAAGCCTCTTAAATATTATCTCAATTTATGAGTACATGAAATATCTAATCAATTAACAGAAGATAAAACATTAAAACCAAGCACAGCTTTCATGATCGTTTTAATCCAACTTCCTCCTTATATTTTGGGGAAAAGAAGGGACAGAAAAGTGGTGCACATTTTCTCAAATCTCTGTTATATGCTCAAATTTAAAATAGGACTCAATATCTAAAACTTAGGTCGCATATTTCTCCCACTATGACTCAGATATTTATTGAAGGGATGACACATTTTTAACAATTTGAGCACAGTGTTAGCTGTGTTGAGACTTAGGAAAAGAGCCATGCCACAGTCCCAGATGGGAAGGCAAAGTATAAGCTCAATATTAGAAAGGAAATAGTAACTTTGGAGGGAAGGAGATGTAGGTTTGAATTTAAACCACTCACTTATTAGCTATAAGTCACTGGAAAATTGTTTAAATTCTCTATGTTTTAGTTTCCTTGGGTGGAAATTGCTGCCTTCGAGGGTGAATGGGGGGAGTTCAGTTAAATATGTAAAAGAAAAGACAATTTCAGGAGCCTCTAAATTACACCACGGGGAAAGTTAAACCCTGGAAACTGAGTCAGATAGCCTGTTTGCAATTCTGCTTCCTAAATTATAGATTCTCTTATTTTCATTGTTCCTATTCTGTAAATGACTGGAAGAGGCTAGAGACCAGACCTACCTCCTTGGAGCCACTAATCTGTTATAGATTAATTACCTCCTTTATTGTTTTGTACCTGACTCAGATCAGATGGCCCCGAAGACCCCATGTCTGTTACATTCTCAATCTGTAATGTTAAATGCACCTTTCCTGAAAGACACCTCACCTGATCAGATTGTTGTAATTGTGCATTAAGCTTTACAGAGAAAGATGTTGAAATTGTTAAGCCTCCCTAAAGGGTCAGCAGAAATGACCCCAGACTTCTACGGTTTGGAACACTGACTTCCATTCTTTGGAATCTATGCTTCCTAGGCAGACCATGCTCAATCTTTTTTTTTTTTTTTTTTGAGACAAAGTCTCACTGTGTTGCCACAGCTAGAGTGCCGTGGCATCAGCTGAGCTCACAGCAACCTCACACTCCTGGGCTCAAGCAATCCTACTGCCTCAGCCTCCCGAGTAGCTGGGACTACAGGCATGCGCCACCATGCCCAGCTAATTTTTTCTATTTTTGGTAAAGATGGAGTGGTCTTGCTCAGGCTGGTCTTGAGATCCTGAGCTCAAATGATTCACCCTCCTTGGCCTCCCAGAGTGCTAGGATTACAGGCGTGAGCCACCGCGCCTGGCCAGATGCTCAATGTTTGCACTTGAACAAATCCTCTTTAAACTGGGTTCTGACCCCTTTAATTAATTTAGGTTGACAGACAGCACACTCGAAGAGCTGAACAGAGTGCCCATCCAGAGCAGACACTCAACAGTGAGCATGAGA
>CAUYRT010026465.1:0-25560 GCA_963574885.1 Lepilemur ruficaudatus
CTTTACCTCTGTCCCCCCCTGTTTTTTTTTTTTTGAGACAGAGTCTCACTCTGCTGCCCGGGCTAGAGTGCCGTGGCATCAGCCTAGCTCACAGCAACCTCAAACTCCTGGGCTCAAGCGATCCTCCTGCCTCAGCCTCCCGAGTAGCTGGGACTATAGGCATGTGCCACCGTGCCCGGCTAATTTTTTCTATATATTTTTAGTTGGCCAATTAATTTCTTTCTATTTTTAGTAGAGACAGGGTCTTGCTCTTGCTGAGGCTGGTTTTGAACTCCTGACTTTGAGCAATCCGCCTGCCTCGGCCTCCCAGAGAGCTAGGATGACAGGCGTGAGCTACCGTGCCTGGCCTTACTTCTGTCCCTTTAAGAGCCTAAACCTGTTGCTAGGCTCCCAGGGTCCCCTAGGAGGGGGTCAGGTGCGTCACCCATGTGCCCCTGAGACCCTCCCTCCCAATGCCCCACACAGAACCATCCTGCAGCATTCGAAGGTCTCTGCATCCACCTCTGCTCACCTGCTGTTATCTTGGACACCACTGAGCAGGTAAGAGACCCCAGGAGCCCAAGTGAGCATGTGCCATCCAGGTGGGAGCCACCTCACCCTCCAGCTGACCACAGACCCAAGTATCTCTGCCCAGACTAGCCCACAAGATGCTGGAATCCTCACTCCATCCTCAATAAACAGAGAGGCCTGAGAGCCCTGCCCACAGCTCTCTCCCCCGCCCCACCCCATGCTGAGGAGTCCAGACTCCTGTTTCTGGAGGACTCAGGACTCAGGGCTCCCAATCCCCTTCTAAGTCAGGACCCAAGAACTCAAGACCCCCAAATTCTAGGCATCTGAACTTTCAGGCTTCTCCTCTTGAAAGAACCAGGAATTCAGACCCTGGCTCCCTCATCCTGTGAGACCCACGAGTATGAACCCCCAGAAACTTTCTTACCCAGGGCCCAAGAATCTCCCTTCTCCCTCAGATCCAGGAGTCCAGCCCCCAGCCCTTCCTTCTGAACCTCCTCTAGTGTAAACAACTGTTGAGTCAAGGTGTCCCAGGGGTCCTCAGAGAGGAAGGCTATCTCATGTCCCCTCGGAGATCTGACACCTTCCAAAGTCCAAGTCCAAAGAGCCTGGGGGGCCTGGGGAGGTGTCAATCCTCAATTTTTCTAGGACCCCTGGGTGTAACAGATAAGGAATTAACTATGACTCTCAAGAAGCCCCACCTCAGTCTCCCTTAGCTACCGCAGCCATCACCCCACAGCCTCCTGGGAGTTGCAATTGGGTATTCATCCCTTCCCTGGCGCCAAGCTGGGCCGCGTTGTGGTCCACCTGCCTGCGGTGGGCTTGGCCTCGGGTGGCGTGGGCGCGGCCTCTGGGTGGGCGGGGTCTCCAGGGAGCCTTCAGCCTTAACCCCTTCCTTCCCGCTCCCCTGGCAGCTATAGTCATCTCCCAGAGCTATGAAATCCTGCAACCTGATCCTCTTCCTCCTCGTCTTCCTCCTCGCTGGGCTGCGTTCCAAGGCCGCCCCCTCGGCCTCTTCGCCTTCAGGCTCCGACTTTCCGGGGATGGGCCACCTGTCTGAGACCTCCTCTCCTGCTTCTGAAAATTCCACTAGAAATCGGCCTAACCCAGAATTCCCTGGGACTGTTTATCTTGAGCCCTCCAAGGCACCTCACCCAGTTTCCTCTGAGACTTCCTCCCCTCTTGACTTCACTGGGACCCCCAACACTGACTTCCCAGAATCCTCACACCCAGAGTCTCCTGAGACCCCCAAGGCTGACCCACTCTCAACCTCAATATCAGAATCCCTGGACACCCCCAAAATTACCCCCTCCCAAATGACACACCCAGAGCCTTCTGAGACCCCCAAACCTGGCCCAACTGAAATTCCACACCCAGGATCCCCAGAGACCCCCAAAGCTAACCCCTCCAAAACTTCACGCCCAGAATTTCCTGAAGCCCCAAACACTTACCCTATGCAAACCACACACCAAGAACCCCCTAAGACTCCCGAAGTTAATGCCACTGAAATCTCACAGGCAGGAATCCCTGAGACCCTAAATCCTGACCCCACCAAGACTTTTGATCTCAAATCTCCAGAAGCCCATAACCCTGACACCACTGAGCCCCCAAACTCTGAATTTCCTCAGACCCGCTATCCTGACCCTACTGAAACCCCCCACCCAGAATCCCATGTGACCCACAACCCCAGCCCCACCGAAATTTCCCAAACCAAATTCCCCACAACCCATTACCAAGACGCAACAGATGTCCTCATGATCTCTGGCCCTGAAATCTCTACTAGTCTTTATCCAGAAACACCTGCACCCTTCATGGATGAAGCTACTGCCCTGAATCCCAAACCAGAACCCCTTGCAGTCACCCAGCCCGACTCCCCTAAATTTCCCACCTCAGATTCTCCAGGGACCGTTGCGCTGAAGGCCCCCCAGAACTCTGACCCTAAGGGGCCCGACGCCCCTCCTCCCTCAGCCGGGATTGCAGGCCCCCCTGCTCTTGCAGGGCCCCCCAGTCAGCTGGGCCCTGCCACTCAGCGGGCCCCGCAGCGGCGCAGCCGAGGTGAGAGAGTCAACACTATCATCGTGGTGGAACGAGTGAAGGAGACCGGTGAGGGGCGGGGAGCCGACTCCTGGGCCTGGGGGAGGCGGGCTGCGGGCTGGGCTCATGGGCCCGAGGGAGAAGAGGGCTGGGCGCTCAGACCGTCTCCTCCCTCAGGCGTGACACTGGTGGGGCGCCCCCGCGGCGCGGCGGGCGGGGCCCTGTGCCTGTTCTTCGCGGGGACTGGGCTGCTGCTCGGCATTTTCCTGCTGCTGTGGTGTCTCTACCGCCGGGCAGCCCGACACCGGCCCTTCGCACACCACCGGCTCCCGGACGACGGAGATGAGCCGGGTGAGCGCCCTGCCCCTCGAGTGCCTGCACTTTTCCTTAACCTGGTCCCCCCAGGCACTATAGGGCGCCCTAACTTTTCAAAAAGCACAGATTCCCCCACCCAAGGTCAGTTAAAGCGCTGACCCCTTCATGGTCACGTCATGCCCCCTAATGGTCTGGAATTTCACACACACACACACACACACATCCAGTTCGGTTCCAAACCCAGCTGGGAACTGCTTCAGAGCCACCAGTCCCTACAAGCCCCGCCCCTTTCCCTCCTGGTGCGCAGCTGGGAGCTCTGCGGCCCCGCCCCTTGTTACAGGCCCCGCCCCTTGCTGCAGGCCCCGCCCCTGCGGATGAACGCCACGCCTTCTCATTTATTCAGTGGCCCTCACCCTTTCTTTGAAAACTCAGTTCAGATGTGCTGTCGGGTCCTCTCTTCCGCTTCCTCATTGGCCAGCGGCACAACAGAGGAGGCAGGACCCCCAGTGGCCTGGGGATGACCCCCGACCTTTTGCTCCCACAGTTATGCATTTGGACACCCCCAAGGACCCCTACGACCTCTACTTTTATGCGCCGGATGCCTGGGTCCCTTCACACATCGCCACCAAGCAGCTGCCTCCCACACCTCCGCTGCCACCCAAGCTGCCCCCACCGCCCCGCGGGGGTCGCCCCCAGCGCCTGGAAGCACTGTCCCCCTCTACGCTCCCCAACAATTTCGTGTGAGCCCTGCCTGAGTCCCGCCAGACCTGCGCGAACCCCCAGAGGGAGGGAGGACCCAGGGGTCCTGTCCTCCTGACATGCTTTGCTACATAGTGGTCCTCTGGGATAGGGAGTCCAACACACAGAGGTGCTTTCCCTGTGGTCGGAGAACACAGCCTGAGGTCGAATAAATCACGTGTTCCCATGACTAGATATCTCTCTTGCCTGAGTCCTGGGGCAGGAGGGGGCTGGAGTCTAACCGGCTGAGACTGAGGGAGAAGGCATTTGGGGATGGTTCTTTTGGGTCTGAGAGAGGAAGGGGCTGGGAGCTGAGCTGAGACTCTCGGGTCTGAGGGAGGAGAGGGCTGGGGACCAGGGCTCCTGTGACCCCCACAGCCAATGACAACTGAGTCTGTACACCAAAGCATTTTATTGGGAGTGGGGCAGGGCAGGATTTACAGTCACAGAGACACAAAGACACAACCCTGCCCCAGGAAAAACACCCCTCTCCCCCAGCCCCATTCCCTTTCCTGGGATTCTGTGACTTCTCCTATGTATGTTCCCCAAATTCTAAGCGAAAGTGGGGGTCTGAGAGGGGAAGGATCCCAGGTCTTGAGTAATTTAGCCCCTGAGGGACACAACAAATGGCCGCTGAGACACTGAGGGTAGTTTGAAACCACCCGGGAGAATAAAGTGCAAGGAACTTTACTTGGGGAAGAGGGACATCTCGAAACCACCATGGGGAAGTTCAATGGTGATGGCTTCAAACCATTGAGTTAATGGACTTGAGAAGCCACTATTTAGACCTGAAAACCACGTCAGAAAAAGTGCATGGGGGTAGAGAGAGGCATATTGTTAAAACTGCCGTTTTGGTTTTTCCCTAGACATGCTACGCTAGGGAGAAGGTCCTCGGAATTCAGTGCTTCCGCAGAATCTGCTGGTAGGGGGAGGAGGAAGATGGGGGAAGCGGGGGAGACATGAAACCGCCATTTTCCCTCAGAAACGCTGGTGAGAATCAACCCCTGGAATGGCGGGGATGGGCAATTGGTTGAACCAACTTGGGAAATGCAGAGTAGAGTTGGGAGAGATTTGAAACGTCTAGGGGAGGACCTTGAACTTTTCTGAAAGGAGAGGAAGCTGAGTAATCTCAGGGGTTAGCCTGAGAGCCCCTGGGGTTAAAGGAAAGTGGGAGATGGTGCCTGAAACCACGGGAGAGAGTAAGAGGTTGCACTGTCCATTAAAATAAAGCCCTGAAAAGAGAGATCTGAAACCACTGAGGCAAAACGAGTGGAGAAGGGAACCTTTAGGGGAATTTGGGTATCCTTGAAACTGCCGTCTGCAGCTCCACTACCCCTGAGAGGCAGTCGGGAAGGAAAGAGGATGTAACAGCACTGGGAACAAGGGAGAGTGCTTCTTAGGCCTGGGATAGGACAGAGGAGTGGGGCTCCTTGACACTGTCACTCAGGCCCGAGATGTGTGGAGCTGAGGTCCTGGAAACTGCCATCGAGTGGGAGGCACATGGTCAGTAGTCCCGGACAGGGGGTGGGGGTCTTGGGGGCTGGACTGTGCTGTGTGTGGCCCCATAGGAGGGTGGGGGCGCTGGGGGTGCCCCCGGTGGCTCAGCCTCATCCTCCATTTCACTTTCGTCACTGCCAGCCAGCTGATCGTGGCTGACAAAGCCACACTTCTCTTCACTCATCTCCTCAGGCTCGGCCCACGGCTGCTTCTCTCCCGAAGCAAAGACCCCGTAGAAGATGACACCCCCATAGTGCACCAGGGAGGCAATTAGGAACACGTACTGCCACTCCTCCCGAGTCTGCAGGGTGGGGGGGGGACAACAGGGATAAGGTCAAATGGAGGATGGAGAAACGGGTGGAGAGGACATGGCAGGGGGAGGGAGGCAAAGATCCCCAGAGAGGGCCCGAAAGAGACCAGAAAGGACAGAGGTGGGGCCCCAGTGAGGGTGACACAGCGTGGTCAGGAAGGTACCAGGCATACATTTGGAGGACTTGGAGGACGAGTGAGTCAGGGCCATGCACCAACCTTGTGCTTAGTCATGGCGCCCACGATGATGGGGCACACCATGCCCGACAACGTGCCCACGCCATTGGAGATGCCCATGAGGATGCTGGCATAGCGAGGGGCAATGTCCAGGTGGTTCACGTTGAATCCTGGTGGAGAGACAAGTCAGAAGGTGACACACCCGCATCTCACTCCAGTGATTTCCCCTGGAATGTTCCCGACGCCCCAAATCCCACTCAGTTCAGTCTGCCTTTTGTGAGGCTGGGAGGCCCCATTCCTGAGCCAGGAAGTTCCCTATAGAGAGCTGACCAGAGTCCCCCAAGCTACAGAGCCACGGTTCTCACCAGAGATGGCAAAGCCGCTGAAGCCCACAGCTAGGACCAGGAAGGAAATGGCCACGCCCTTGGAGTGCGAGTAGCCGACCACCAGCAGCAGAGTGGCTTCCATGCCGAAGCCTAGGAGAGGGACGCGTCTCCTACATGTGGGCCAGGGCTGGGCAGAAGTTGCCACATACTGCCTTTCCGGACCTGCTCCCGCCCCAATCCGCCTCTGTGTGCCCCAGTCTGGCCACCTCCACGCCAGGCGCCAGGCCCACATCCCACCCGACTGGCTTCTCCCAGGCCCAGCCCCTGACTTCACCCACCGGCTTCACAGAGACTAAACGGACCCTCCGAGGCCGCATTCCCTGACTAGGCCACGCCCCGAATACACCGGATCCTTGCGCACCTTTTCACCTTCCCTCACTGTCCCCACGTTATCCAGACCCGTCTCTCCAGGTCCCCCCAACTTCGTCACCTAGCTTGCGTCCTACAACACCCAGACTCAGGCAGGCTCAGCCCTTCCAGGCCCAACTTGGTCTCGCCTCTGCTCCACCTGGGTCGTCACACCCGTTCCACGAGGTGGCTACTTAGACTGCAGAGTGAGAATCTCTTCCATCCAGGTTCCATGAGAGAGAATCTCTTCCATCCGCGTCTGCCCTCATCCCAGCTCAGCCCTGCTGGCCACGCCCCTTGACCGCAACTATGACCACGCCCACCCCAGCTCCGCACAGCCCAGGCCGTCCCAGATCGGTCCAGGCCCCGCCCCACTCACCACCGCAGTTCATCAGCTTGCGCACGTTGGTGGTGGACATGATGCGGCGGCTCCGCAGGAAGTCAGCGATCTGGCCCCCAATGGGCACGATGATGGTCATGACCAGGTGGGGCAGCGCTGATACCAGACCCACCTACAGGTGCAGGCAAAAGGTGTTGGGGGGGGCGGTGCTCAGGGCTGTTGTCTCAGCGCCTCTGTCTGGTGGCTTGCACCACCGGCTCCTTCCTGACTCTGGTCCAGGCCCAGCTGCATCCCACCCCCTCCGGACCTCCAGTCTTCTCCTCCTGGGCCCTACCTTGCTGATCTCAAAGCCGAACACTTCTTCGAAGTAGGCGGGCTGGGAGATAAGGAGCAGGTAGAACGTCCAACTGCGACAGAAGTTGGCCACGATGATGGCGTAGACTGGCATGGACGTGAAGAAGCGGCGCCAGGGTGTGCTAAACTTCTGTGGGGGGCGAGGGGAGGGGCTGCTAAGACGTAGGCCAACGCTGGGGGCTTCTCCGTGTCCCTTCAGGGACCCCACTGTAGTCCCGCAGAGACCAAGGAATTCCAACCTCATTGAAAGCGCTTGGGACCCAAGGGCGCTGGCCAGACCATGTTCCCATGGGGATCCAGTGATCCCAGCCTCACGGCGACACTTTAGGGATGGAGGAGTCCTGGCTCCACCATAGCCCCTCAGGTTCGCAGGTGTCCCGGCCCTCTGATCCCCCTCAGGGACCCATAAATGTGGGCCTAGGAGTCTCTTATTCAGTTAGGCTCCCCAAATCTAGCTGCGTCCACCCCAAGGTCTAAGCAAAACCCCCACATTCTAATCCCGCCTCCGCTGGTTTTAACCACGCCCCATCTGCGGTTCTAATCCCGCTCACCTCGCGACATAACTCCGCCCTCCGCATCTGCTAATCTCCGCCTTCCAGGGTTGTAACCTGACTCCTAGGTTCTAGTCCCGCTCTCCGCATTCCAGTCCTGTCTCCTCTGGGAATTACAGGACCTAGCCACCAATTTGGATGTCCCTCCCCGCCCTGCCCCCGCAGACTTGAGCTCGGACCGTGAGGGGGTTCATGAGTTTGGCGCTCTCGCCAATGGCGTCCTCGATGTACTTGCGCTCCTCCTCCGAGATGCTGGGGTGCAGCGCGGGAGACTCGTAGGAGACAATCAGCCAGAACATGTACCAGAAGATCCCGAAACTGCCTGGGGGCGTCAGGAGGGGAATGGGAGAGGGGTGACAACCGGCCCCGCTCCACGCCAGCGCCACCCGGAGCCAGGTGTCGGGTCCCTCACCATAGACGTAGAAAACAGAGCTCCATCCCGAATACTGCACCAGGACCCCGGCGAGGGGCATCGCGACCACTGCCCCAGCATAGGAACCTAAGGGCGAGGATGCGGGATACAGAACAGGCCCATTTTCGCTCAGATCTAGGAGTGCGGACCCCCAGTCCCCGTCTTTCTGGGGACACAGAAGTACAAGATACAGCCCGTCTTCTCTCAGACGCAGGAGTCTGGATCCCCGCCCAGCCCCTTCCTCTCACCGCAAAAGGCTGTTGTCGCCAGGCGACTACGTTCTAAGGGTGGGGCCCATTTGCTCCAGATCCCATGGCAGGCGGGGTATGTGACTCCCTAGGGAGGAGAAAACCAAAGTCAGCGCGGGATGAGGCGCGGTCAGAACAGGGATGGGGTCACGTGGGGCAGGGCTTTACCTCTACCAACCCCTGCAGGATCCTCACGAAGATGACACAGCCATAGTGTACGCGGGCCGCCGACGGTATCAGCATGTTAAGAGTGGACGTGGCCACGATGGCAAAGCCGAAAACCCTGATGGGAACGGTCAGAGAAAAAGGTTCGGCTCTCCCGCGATGCCTGGGATTCTGCCCCTCCGGCACACAGCAGGCTAGGTGGGCCCTCTCTTCCCCAGAGCCCAGGGCCCCACCGTTTGTGTGACTTCCACTGGACACAGTCACGAGCCCAGCCTTTCTCCAAGACGCGCCCCCAAATTCAAGACCACACCCTCTAACCCCACCCACACAGCTATAGTTCCCGCCCACCTTGAGACCCCCCACCACTGTACCTGTTGGCTGCGAATTTTTGGCAGATAAATCCTCCAGGAATCTGAGTGACAATGTAGCCCCAGAAAAAGGAGCCGTGTATGAGGCCGACAGTCTCTGGATCCCAGCTGAACTGGGCTCTCTGCGGGGCCAAAACGCACATCAAACCTGCCGCCTTGCCCGGCTCTGCCCCTCCGCCAATCAGCACCCAGACAGCCTTAGCCCCTAAACCAATCAGCAACAAGGAACTCCTCCCACCGCCAAAACACCTGCCAATCAGAGCTCTCGCCATCCCTCTGTCAATCAGAGTCCACGAACTCTGCACTTCCACTAGGGCTAGTACCACCTTAACAACGGGACTCTTAGCTGCCTAGAAACCTCACTCTGCCTGCTTCCTTGCCTCAGTTCATGTCTAGGAGCCCATGTATGGAGGATGGCTCTTTCTGAACTGTTTGCGGAGTGACCTGGTTGGGGTCTAGGCAGGAACAAAAAGCAACCAAAGAGGCGGGGCAGATTGGAAAGGAGAGGCTTCAGGCAGGCCACAGCCCAAATCAGGATGTTTTTCCTGATGCAGGGGCACTGGCATGTAAAATAGGGGGCGGGGCGCGTTGGCTCGCGCCTGTAATCCTAGCACTCTGGGAGGCCGAGGCGGGAGGATCGCTTGAAGCCAGGAGTTAGAGACCAGCCTGGGCAATAGCGAGACTTCTCTACGAAAAAAAGAAAAATTAGCTGGGGTGGTGGAGTACACCTGTAGTCCCAGCTACTTGGGAGACTGAGGCAGGAGGATCGCTTGAGCCCAGGAGTTTGAGGTTACAGTGAGCTATGATGATGCCACTGCACTCTAGCCCAGGAAACAGAGCGAAACCCTGTCTCAAAAAGAGGGACGTCTGAGATGGGGTAGGGCTTTAGGTAAAGGTTAAAGCAGAGGGGGTCAGATGTAGGCATCTGACCTACATAAGCAATGGGGCTTCAGAAAAACCAGGATCAGAATTAAGGGAGGAATGTGACAGGAGATGGGGATAAAATAGATATGACTCAGTGACATGAATGTGAGGCATAGGCGTGAACAAAATTGCTGGTAGGTCCGAAATGGACCAAGGGCAAAACATAAGGGACCTAAGGATGGGGCGGAGTCTACGTTTAGCAATCAGAGACCTGAAATAGGGGCGAGGCTTTATTTAGATCAGAGCAGGGCTTAGGAAGGGAGAGCCCTGAGGCTAGGTCAGCGCTAAGGGGCGGCACCGATGGGCGGGGCTATATAGGCTGTGCTTTGGAGGGGCGTGTCCTGCGCCCTCGTAGGCGAGCGTGACGTCATGAGGCAGGGCGTGGGCAGGGCTAACAGCGCGCGGCTGTGCCCGGGCTCTGGCCCTGAGCTACCTGCACCACCACGTGGCCCCCGCGGTGAGTCGTGCTATTGTTGACCATGGAGACGATGGCCACGCCCAAGTTGCAGCGGATGCCAAAACTGATGCAGAAGCCCAGACCGCTCATGATGGCGATAATGTAGCGGCGAGGGAGGCCGAAGCAGGTGCAGTCCACAACCGGAGGGTCCCGCGTCTGCGTTGTCACCGGGCGCCCGTCGGCACTCAGCTCCAGCGTCTCCGCACCTTCCTGCCGCTTCTCCAGGAGGCTTCAGGGCAGCAAGAGTCAAAGACTCAGAAGTCCAGGCCCCCAGGTCCCTCCTCCCCATGACACTTGAGTCCAGGGCAAAACCTGCTCTTCAAGACTCGGAATTCTAAGCCCGCACCCCCTCCCTCCCCAGGAGTCCAGGCCCCTGTCTTCCTTCATCCCCCAGGATCCAGAAATCCCAAGCCCGGTTCCGTCTCCCTCGGACCAGGAATTCAGACCCCCAGCCACCTCCTCCCTCAGACTCAGGTGCCAAGATCCTCAGTTCCCTTCCCCCCAAGCCCAATCATCTCTCTCAATCAGTTTTAGACCTCAGATTACCCTTTGGGATCCAAGAGTCTGCCCTCAACCCCCACCCCAAGGCCCAGTCACTCTCCATCCCCCTCTCCCAGATAGGAGTCTATTTGAGGAAGCAAAAGGTGCTAAGGAGATGCTTCAGGAAAGGTGTCAAGAGAACAGATGCTTCTCAGCCACGTCTGCTATATATACCGACCCCCCTCCTCCCCTACCCTCATGGCATGCCCTTCCCTGCTTCCAGGCCCCAGGTGTGGGGCCGACATCCAGCTGACTTCATCGCAGCCACCAGAAGCCCATTCCCAGGAATGCGGGGGTGGGGAGGCAGCCTGGACCATGAGAACCCAGCAGCCCAGCCGGGGCATCCCTGGGGAACCTTGAGTTCAGGCTGTCCACCTAGGAGGTAGGGAGGAGGAGTGGCGGGTGGTGTCCTGGCAGGGGACAGATGGCCCTGGTAGGGGGATTGGCTCATTCCCCAGCATGGCTCTCGCCCCCGCCCGTTCTGGATCCAGAATTGAGTCTGTGATGATGAATAGGGTACTTGGAGGGCCGCCTCAAACCAGAGATAGGCTGCAGGGAGAGAGAGAGTTGCCTTGAGACAGGTGGGGAAAGACCCAAAAGGAGGGTGGCAGAGATACAGTGGACTTGCACAGAAGCCCAGAGAGGGAGGGTCAGAGACACAGAAGAGAGAGAGAGACCCAGAGAGAGGGGGACAGAGAATCAGAGAGAAAGGGAGAAAGACCCAGAGAGAGGGAGACAGAGACCCAGAGAGGGGAGGACAGAGAACCAGAGAGAGAGGGAGAGATACCCAGAGAGAGGGGACAGAGACCCAGAGAGGGAGACTGACAGAGACCCAAAGAGAGGTGGAGACCCAGGAGAGAGGACATAGATGCAGAGAGAGGAAAACAGAGACCCAGAATCCGAGAGAAAGATGGAGAGACTGAGAGATGGTGGAGAGACAGGCTGGGGACGTGATTTGTGAGGTGCAGCCCCTTCTCTGAGGCGAGGAGGCAGTCAGGGGATCGGGCTGGATCCCAGGAAGGGGCTAGAACAGATGGAGGCAAGGGAGACTGGGACGGGGGAGGAAAGAACAGCCAGACGGTCTGGGGGGAGGGAGGTGGAAGAGATGAGAGAACACAGCAACCCCTCCCTGTCCTAGAACTTAAGGAGGTGGGGAGAGGCAGTTAAGAAACAGGGGGAGGGGAGAAAAGAGGGCAAGTGGACAGAACCCAGGGGGAGGAGGCATGAGACCCCAAGGGAGGGGGGACAGAGAGCCAGAGAGAGGAGGAATTGAAGCCATTAGAATGAGGAGGGCAGGATGGTGGGACTCCCCCTCCATCAGAACCTGTCAGCCAATGAGATTAGACTTTGACCCATGTTGATATCAGATGATATTTGACCCTGAAAGTCAAGATGTGATTGCAGCCCCTGAAATTTGAGATTCATTATGAGATGTCAGATCTCTAACCAAGGCTTTCAAAACGGGGGGGGGTCTCAGTATCCCACATCTATAAAATGGGGACAAGAGCAGAAATGCCAGATACTAAAGAGGGAACTTCAAGGTGATAGTAATCATTGCAGGACAAGAGGGCCAGGGATGCAGAGACGAAGGTGGACTGAATGATTTGCAGAGCACAAGAACAGGGAGGGGACAGGCTGGATGGAAAGGCCGCTACCCTTCCTGGATGCCCCAGACTCAGGCCTGGGGACTGACTTGCTGGTGAGGAAATCAAGACGGTGTCTCAACCTCCCTGTCTTTGGGTCTCTGTCTTTTCTTCCCTCAGGGTCTCTCTCCACTCCCCTGGGTCTCTGTTCCCTTACATCCCTTCAGCTCTCTCTTATCTTCCCATTGTATGACCAAGGAAACTGAGACTGAGAAAGCAGAAGTAGCATTGCATTCCAACGTCACACGCAAGGATGGTGATAGGGTCCAATCCTTTCCTGGCCCTAAGCATCATCCTGCCCAAGACCTGGCTTTCAGAAAGGAGGCACTTTGTCTCCTCATCTCTCCTGCATTCCCCTTCTGCCATGTCCTTGTCCCAAGTCGCCCTGGGTTCCGTCTGTTTCCTGGTCCAAGGGAGTTTCCAGCCACTCATGTCAAGGAAAATCTGCAGCCTCTGTCCCAGGCTTGGGAGAGAGACTGATCTGGGTTCAAATGATGGGTCTTGTACTCATTCATTGACCGCCCCCAGCTCCAGAACTGAGTCCCAGTTTCCCCAGTTTTGAATAGGGCATTCCCTCCCTCTCCAACCATCAAAGCAAACCGCACACTTTGGAAGCCCATACTCTGCTCTGCACAACTCCCTGCCGGTGGCACTGGCCAGAGCGCTGAGCTCTGGGGCTCTTTGGGGCCCAGGGGGCAGCTCAGAGAGGTGAGAGGTGAAGATGGACGGAGAGAAACCTAGACACAGATGAGAAAGTGAGAAGCAGAGACTGAGGGAGGGGGGCTGAGGAGTACGTCCTTCCAACTGCCACCTCCAACCCCCTCCACCAGCACGTCTCTCTCTCACTCTCCTGACTTCACACTGATGTATTTTGAGAAACTCGTGAAAGGAGGCGAGAAAAAGGGTGGGGAGGGGCTGGAAAATTGGAAAAAAGAAGGGGTGAGGTTAGCATAGCTCCCCCTCCACCACCAACCCCCATCACTGCGCCATCCTCCTGCCGCCTCTTCCGTCCAGCCCTATTCGTGTCTCTCCTGTTACTAGAGGGTGGGGTAACTTCGGAGCTAGGAGGTGATCTGCAGCAAGAAGGACTCATGTTAGACCTAGAAAAGGACCTGAATGGCCTAGTGAAGTGGATTGAGGGTCAGCTGAAGACTTGGTGAGGGCTGTGGGCCAAGGGGACAGGGTCGGAGGGCATGGGGGCAGGTGCACGGTGCGGAGGCCATCTCTTCCCTGAGCTGTGGCCAGATATTTTTAGGCTTTCCCGCAGCTGAGTAATTTCTCTGACTTGGAGCCAGAGCTGGGGTTGGGGTTGGGGCTGAGAGACTGGTGGGAGGTGCCCAGACTACCCCGAGGGACACCCAGGTCACTGGAGTCATCACCCCAGCTGGGAGCAAGACCTCTCAGCTCTAGCCTATATCCTTTGGGAAGTCTAAATGTTTAGGCTGCAACTCCTTTCTCCCCAGGGACCCGGGATAGTCTGGCTTCTTCCTCCCAGCTTAACCCCCCTCAAGGACAAGGACCGATGGGCCCCAATCCGCTTTAGCTGCAGATTAAACTCTCTGAGAGACAGAAACTGAAAAAGACATGGAGAGATGGAGAGACCCAGGGTGGGAGAATAAAAACCCACAGAGGTGACAGAGACCTAAATAAGGAAGGGAGGGTGACCAGAGATCCAGGGAAGAGAAGGGACCCAGAGAAAGAGGGACAGAGACTTAGGGATTGAAGGAGGATCTAGTGAGAACAATGGCCAGAGAATCAGAGAGGGGGGGCAGAGACAGATCTAGGGAGGAGCAGAGATCCAGAGACAGGGAGCTGAGAGACCCAGAAAGATAGGTGGACAGGGACCAAGAAGTGGGTGGGGGAGGGGACAAAGCCCAGAGAGAGGGGGATATCCAGGCCCAGAGAAAACAGTAGAGCCCGAGGTTGGTGGAGTGCAGAAAAATGATGGAGATACTGGACAAGACCGGGCCAGGGAGATCGGCGCCGTCGGAGCTCAAGGGAGAAAACTGAAAAGATGGGTGGACCCCCCATGCTGGAGTGTCGCCTGTCCATCTGTCCGTCTGCGCCCAGGTGGTAATGCGAGTCCTCCTCCGATCCTCACCCTCTTCCCCTCCCAAGACCCCACCAGCTCACCGGTGCAGCTTCCCGAGGGCACGACCCGCTAGCTTCCGAAACTCCTCCTGGCGGAACTCCATGGTGGCGGCCCCTGCCGCGGGTCCCCCCGCCCGCGGGCCCGGGCGGCCGCGTCCGGGTTACCGGGGTCTGCCCCGGCCCGGCGGGCCCCGCAGCTCCGCTCGGGGGGAAGGAGGCTGCGAGTGCCGGCTGCCTGGGGGCTGTCACTGGACTCAGCGCCAGGGGCGGGGCGGGATACTGAGAGGCCCCGCCCCGGCCCACTAGACCCCGCCCCTTGTAAGCTAGTCCCTCCTCCTTTGCAGGCCTCTGTCCCCTCCCGTCCATCCTAAGACTACGCCTTTGGTTTTGAACTCACTTCTCCAAGTTGCATTGTCCCCCCAATTCTGTCCCTTCCCGTCGTTACTCCCCCCTGTTCCATTATCCCAGCGCCTCCTACCCAGATTTTCTCTCCTGTTTTCATTCCCATCTGAGATTTGTCCCTCGCACTTCGGTTCCCCCCAACTTCATCCCTTACAGTTCCATCTTTCTCTGGGGTTCCTCCTGCGTTTCATCCCCCAGACCTACCTGTCCCGATTTCTGTGCCCTCCAGCTCCACCGCTCCCCGGACCTCTGACCCACCCACCCCCGCAATTCCCTCCCCACCCCGCTGGATTGTCCCCAGTCCCAACGTTCTCATTCAGGCAGTTCTTTCTTTTCTCATTCAGGGAGTTCTTTCCCTTCTATTCCAACCCCAACTTCGACCCGCCCGCGGTCCTCCTCTGGTTCTCCCCACACCCTTGCGATCCATCCATTTCCCAGTTTCCATCTTTCCCCTTTCGAATCTAAGCCCCTCCATTCTATTTGCCCTCTGGGCGTGTCCCTCCTGCCCGCTCCTTCTCTCCCTGAGTTTCATTCCCCATCCGCATCTCCTTCCCTCTGAGTTCTACCTCCTGCAGTTACAGTCCCCCACCTGCCAGTTGTGACCCCTGCAGTTCCCTCCCCATTGTGTTCTCTTCCCACTCCCCTGGGATCTATCCGCACTGGCACTCGGAGTCCTCCCCTAGCTCCCTGGGCTCTATTCCGCTCTTCGAGGTCTGTCCCGACTCTCAGAATTCTGTCCCTACCCCCTGGAATCTGTGTCCGCCCTCTGAATTCTGTCCCCTCCCCCGAGATCAGTCGCTGCCCTGAGTTCTGCCCCTTGCGCGGAGATCTGTCCCTGCTCTGAGTTCTCTCCCAACGCCCTGAGTTGTGTCGCCTCGGGCTAGGATCTTTCCCCGCCCTCTGAGTTCTGTCCCCACCCCTGGATGCCAGCTCCGCCTCTCTGGAATAAATCCCCGACGCTTCCGGGTCCCCAGCCAGCAGACAGGTACTGCCCCGCCCCTTTCCCCAGACCAGCCCTTCTCCCCGGCGCTGAGTCCACCTCCAGATCCAGGCCCCGGAGGGCGCTCTTTTGCCCACCGCCTCCCCGCGTCGGGCCGCAAATGCATTTGGTATTAAATTTTCACGAAGCGGCCAGCGAGGGCGTGGGAGGAGCAGACGGCGCGGCGGGCGGGCGCCAAGGACGGGGTGCCCGGGAAGCCACTGGCCGCTGCAGCCTCTCGCCTCCAGCCCTGGCTGGTTGGGTCTCTGGGTCCCACAATTTTGTCTGTGTTTGAGAAAGCTCGGGGTCGCCGGACAGGAGGAGGCTGCGGGCCTGGATTCTTTGGTCGGAGGGAGGAGGATGGGTGGAAGCAGTATTCCAGAGCCTAAAGGAGTAGCCGGCGGAGCCGTTCACACGCGCCACCGTGTGGCAGCAGAATCGCGGGCCCGGGAACGTAGGCGGCGGCCGTGGCTCTGGGCCAGGTGCGAGGGTGGAGCAGATGGTGAAGAGGAGGCAGTGGGAAGAAGGCCCCGCCGCTGCCAAAACCTAGGCCTTCGCCGGAACCATCACCATGGAAACCGAGGAAAGAAGAAAGGACCCAGACCCACACTTTTTCAGGACCTGGGAACTGGTTTTACTCGCTGCGGCTCAAGCGGTGAGTCCCCTCCAAACTACAAGTCCCAGCGGCCGCTGGACCTCACGGTTTGCTTGAGAAGGGCCGCGTACCCCGAAGGTCCCTGGGAGTTGTAGTTCTCTGAGACAACGGACTGAGGCTACGTTGCGCCCTCTGGTGGACACGGCGCCCACGTTCGCTCGTTCATTTCGCGGCCAGAGAGACCCCAGTCCCGCGTCATCCCTGTCCATTTCTGACCTGGTCACCATCCACTCTCCCTTTCCCTTCCAATTCACTCGTTCCACACTGGCATACTCGCTGGTCTTTCAACATTTACCACTGAGGTTTCTCCATCTACTAGGGTGAGTCCTAGGACTCACTAAAGAAGGGGAAGGTGTGGACCATCACTCACTAACTCAGGAAATATTTGAGTTGCTACCATTCGCCAGGCGTCCTCCCACCACAGGAGACATAGCTATAATGGGAGTATCACTGGGTCCTGGGGACCGCCAGAGGGGGATCTAACTCAGCCAAGGGAAGATCAGAAAATGTATGAAAAGTTTTCCAGAAAAGTTTGATAAAAGGAATGGGGGTGGCAGTAGAGGCGGGAGGAGAGCAGGGAGAGTACACCCAGCAGAGGAAATAGCACTCGCACAGCCGGGTGGGGAGGCTCTGCTGGTCCGAGGCCCTACAAGGAGTTTGGTGGGATCATGGTACGAAGCAGGTTTCCAGGACTGGGCAGCATGTCCCAGGGTGAGGCTAGAGCTCACATCACCAAAAGGCTCAGGAAGCACCCCCTTAAGAGGGCAACCACTGCACAAGAGCTGAAGACATTTAGAAATGTCCTGGAGATGTCCCCAGATGTACTGGAGATGAGGAACTAAGTAGCAGAAACTAAGAGATGTGAAAAAATGGGTGTGGTCAGGACACTGTCCAATACGATCAGACCCCAGTGAGAGGAAGAGGTCAAGAGGAGAATGAGGGAGGCCAAATCATATAGAGCCTTGAGGGCCAGGCTGAGGGGCTCGGGCCTTCTCCCGGGGGAGCCACAGAGGGGCAGTGAATGGAGAAGTCAGCTCTGGGGCCCAGGGGAGGACTAATGAGGGGAGAGACTGGAGGATCCAGGGGGAAAGGAAGAGGCCTGAGCTGGGGCAGTGACCTCTGTGAGACTCTAGGGCCACAGCCCAATGTCCCTCTTCTTTCCCACTCCCCACATACCACTAGCCAGAGACAACAGAACAAAGGCAATAATCTTTTATTTCAATGTTAGGGAAGCCACCGGCCTGTTCACATCTGGAAGCACAGGGAGACACCCTGGTCAGGAAGGCACAGACAGAAGGGGCATGGCCACCATCAATTGCTAAGGCAAGAGAAGAAAGAGAATGAGGATCCAGTCCCCACCCCGACCCAGGAGTCCAGGGCCCCCACTTCCCCTCCCCTTCCCCCAGGTACCTTTCTCTTCCGGTGGAAGGCTGCCTTGCTCTCATCAGAGTTGACCCGCAGGGGGATGTAGGCATCCAGGTGATACAGCTGCTGGGGGCCCCGCATCACCAGACGGTTCTCCCCAATCTCCAGCGACAGCCCCAGTGCTCCATCCTGGGAATATGGTGGAATCAGCCCGCCCTCCCCAGCAACAGTATGATAATAACATGGACCAAGCATAGTAGCCTCACATGCTGGGGAAACTATATTTAGAGGTCTAATCTCCCAGGAAAAAGGTGGAGGGCAGTAATGACAAGTCTCAATGAGTGAGCACTTACAATCCCTTGGACATCCTCAGGACAGCACCAGGGGTGGCCCTGTTGGGCTCCTGGGACAGAGGAGGCAGCTTATGCAGGGCTGGCAACAGCCCCTCGTCACTCTCCCTCAGAGATAGGCCCTGGCCATTCCAGACCTCATTCTCCTGCTCCGGTCGAGCATGCACTCACCAGTTTGGGCAGGTCAATTTCGGCCAACAGGAGGTCAGGGGCTTCCAGCCAGAGGTTCAGGTGAGGCTTCTCGGGGCTGAGGAGGAACAAGGGCCAGAATTGAGGACAACTGCCAGGTCTTTGCCTGTGCCGGGCATGCTGTTCCCTTTCTCCCTCCAACCAAGCCTACTGCCCCAGGACACCTTCCCAGTCAGGAGTTCTTTCTTCCCTCCCTGAGTTCCGAGGGCCCCATCGCCCAGTGTAGGAAGGGAGGATTGAGGGAGGGATTCAGAAAAGCGTTGGGGAGACATTAGACATTAGACAGAGGATCCACTGAAGGCTCACCCTTCCTCATCTCGCCTGGAGTCGGGCGTGTCCAGGTTCCCCAGCTCCTGGATTCGAGGACGCTGCTGGGAACGGATGTTCTGCTGGGAGATGGAGCCCAGGAAAGTGCGGTTCTTCAACATGCGCCATTCTGAGTCAAAGATCATATAGGTCAAGGTTCCCTTTGCTCTCTCAGGAGATCTTGCACAGCCAAGAGCCTCCCAAGAGAGGCTCCGCCCCCTCCCTGGATGCCCAGGATCTGACCACACCCCCAAGCTTGGTTCCAGGAACCCCACCTACCATGGCCCCGCCCTTCTGTGATATGCCCTCAAGATGCTCCTAGCTCCGCCTCTCCCAGGTTGTCCAGACTCCGCCCCTTGTCTGGAACCCCAAGCCTGGCCCCGCCCCCTCACTTTGGGAAGCTCCACCCTCTCACCGGAATCGCAGCCTTTAGAACAGACGCTGAGAAAATCCCACCCCAAGCTACCCTACGTCTCCGGAGGGTGACCCCAAACCACATCTGGCTCCACTCCCTCCCAACGCCCAGGCCCCGCCCCTCACCCGGATTGAGCTGCAAGCTGTATTTGTCCTCAAGGCCCTCCCTGGCGATGGTGATCACGAGCTCTCGCAGGAAATCGCTGTTCTAGGAGTGAGAGAAAGGAAGAAAAGAGGCGGTGGGGCTAGGAGTGTGGAGCAAGAGACCCTTGCCCAGGTCGCGCCCACAGCCCCGTCCCCAACCTGCATCCTCCGGTAGAAGTCGCTGTTGACAGCTACGTCGTAGGCGGTACAGCCCTGGCCTTCTGCGGGGAGAGAAAGAGGGTGAGATCCCCCCAGCCCAGACACGGACAAGGAAAAAAACATTCAGGGCCAGCAGCTACAAGAACCAGAGACCCAGAGATATTAAGGAAGTGAGAGCTGGACACACTTTCCACTCTGGACTCTCAGACCAACCTCCTCCGCAGCCTCCAGTCTCTCCTTCTTCGGTCCATCCCTACAAGGTCACTAGAGCTGACCCCGTCCCTGGCCTGCTCACAGCTCTCCTTGGCTCCGTAGCGTCCCCAAATGAAGGTCTGGGTCCCTCAGCCTGGTGATGGGGGACCGGTGTGGTCTGCCCCTCCCACCTCTGGAGAGAAAGCTCATTTCTCCTCTAGCGACCCTTGATTACTGGCCAACCTGCTCCAATCATCCTCTCCTGGTTCTGGGTCCCTCGGTCCCTTCTGCCTAGAACCCTCTTCTCTGTCTTTGTCTGATGAATTCTTCCTGTTCCTTCAACTCTTATCCAACATCTTGTCCAGGAAGCCTTCCCTGACCCCTCTGTGTGGGTGAAGAGCCCCCCGGGGCTGTGCTGGGCAGCTCGAATCCATATTCAAACTGCACCAGTCTCCTTCAGCCCCACCGGTGACAGGGAGTTTCTGAAGGGTGGGATCCAGGTTTAGTAGGTCCTTGTTCCCAGGGGCACTGCCTAAAGCTTGGACCCAGGAGCCTTCAAGAGGCATATGTGAAATGAAAAAAAAAAAAAATGAAACAGAGACAGAGGTGAGACAAGGCAGAGATGGGGACAGGAAGAAAGAGGTAGAGTAGATAACGGGGATGAGAGAGAGCCGGCCCAGGACTAAAGCCACATCAGCAAACGCTCACCGAGCACTGTGCAAGGCCTCCACCACACTGGAGTGGGCCATGGAGAAGTGCTAGCCTGGCCAGGTGGCAGGACAAGGACTTCCTGGGTGCCGGGTGCCCAGGAGGCAAGGGATATACCACAGAGAAAAGGATCAGATCAGGGGGCCAGATTCCGAGACTTGAGGGAAAAGGGTCTTCGGCCCTAGATTCTTGGGTTCTAGGGAAGAAGGGACCTATGGGGCTAGCCTCCTGGGTCCTCTTAGGGCACTGACTTGCATCCAGTTCGGCATGAGGCTCTCCCAGACTCATGGGGATGCGAAACCCAGCTTGGTCCTCCTCCAGCATTTGAAGAAGCTCATCCTCGGTCACGTCAGCTGGAGGAGGGATGGAGGCAGAGTGACAGATGTTGATGAAAACCTTCCCTTCCGATGAGTTGGTCTTTATGCAGAAACCTGGTGGGAGTGAGTTTGTCTTGACCATCTGTTTCTGCACAAGTCTCCATCTCTACCCATCCTCTCCAGTCTCTGTCCTTTTCCCTCTTTTGCTCTGTCCCCCTCTCTGTGGGTCTCTATCCCTCTCTTTCTGGGTCTGTTCCCCTCCCCTGAGATCCCTGACCTTTTTCCTATCTTTGAATCTATCCCCCTAGCCACTCTTGTTCTCTGTCCTCCACCTCTTCTCTTTGGATTACTGTCCCTGGGTGACTGTCTGTGGGTATCTGTTTACCTTACACCCACCCCAGGCCTTTATACCCCATTATTCTGTCCCTTTCCTTCCTCCTCTCTCTCTGTTCCCCTCCCCCTGTCTCCATGCTCCCTCTGTCTGGGACTCTATCCCTCTCTGTCTGGGCTTCTGTCCTTCTCACCAGGCTGAGGTTGGATTTGTGTAGATTCTGGTCTGGTTGTCTGGGCTTGCTGGAGCTCCTTGGAGGCCTGTATGAAGGAAGACCACCTACAGGTTTGGAGTCTGTGTTATCAGAACCCCTTTAAGGGGTTCCTCAAACTTTTGGGGGCAATTCTTATGTATGAGAATACATACATAACGAGAAATTAGACAGTCTAGGTCCCCTTCCTCCTTTGAGGAGCCCAACCCCATTCCCATTTCTTTCAGAGCCTAGCAAACTCAGAGCCAAGCAACTACAATTCCCGTAAGCCCTGTTGCCGCCCTAGTGCATTCTGGGAACTGTAGTCCCATCTTTGAGCACCCGCCCCCCAAAATCCCCGGATACCCAAGGATTCAGGAGTCCGGTCACTTTGCACCTGCAGCAGCAGCTCCTCGAATCGCGCCGTCTCAGCACCCATCGTCTCTGCCTCGCTTAACTCCGGTGCCAGCAGCTGCGAGTTCGCCATGGCCTTGGGAAAGAGACGTAGGCGTCCTCAGCACCCTCGACGTAGGGAACTTTCCCAGGATCCGAACTCTGGTTGCCTGCTCCTAGCCCTCAATCGACTCCGATACCCACTATTCTGTTCAAAAACCTAAGACTTTAGGCTGAGACTACAATTCCATTCCAGACCACACACTGTCGTTAGATCCGTTGGGAATCAACATTAGTAGATGCAGGCTCTGTCCTATGTACCCAATGTGTAAATGAAAGCCACACTTCCGGTATCCGTGTAACCATGGTACTAGAGTAGGCCACACTTCCGCGGACCCCAACGCTCATTCACAAGCCGGCAACGCGTTACCGACAAGCCACGCCTCCTCCCGTCAACCAATCAAAACTAAATCCTTAGCCTGATTACTAAATGCCACACTTCTGTGTCGATTAAAGCCACACCTCCGTTCTTTTCTGACAACCACTGCAGGCCAGGTTACAGTTCAGACAGGGCTGCCACATTTCACACTTCCAAAACCTTAATCTCAATGTCCATCCTAAAAGACTCCCTTTTTTTCTCCCAACTCCCTCGTTTTACAGATGAAAACAGATATCTTTGAATTATCACTTCATCCCAAATCTAGATCCGGATTCCTAGTAAATGTAACTCTGACTAAAAGGTGCACTTCCCGTCCCCAATATAAGGTAGTGGGAAGACACACCAATACGTTCAACTTTTCTCAATTCGGAGCCCACACATTTCCAGTCTCCCCTCACGCCCCGCTTTAAGTTGTACGCATGCTCCAAACGACATTTCCCGGCACGAGCCTATGGGAGGGTTCTTCGGGTCCTGAACCGGGAGAGTGGGTGGGGCTACGCGCTATAGTCACTGTAGCCCCCCCCCCTTCTCATTGGTCCGGCCCCTTTGGGCTAGAGGGGGCGGTGTCACCCTTCGGACCTCACAGTTCTCTTGGGCAGAGTGCCCCGAAGTCCTCCGTGGAAAGCGGTCCAGGCAGGTGATGGCTGCGACGCACGCAGGGCCCCGCGCGAGCGAGATCTTCACCACGCTGGAGTACGGACCCGCGCCGGAGAGCCACGCATGCGCACTGGTGAGAGCCTGCCTGGCAGGGGCTGCCCGCTCCCTTCGCCAGGCCCGGGGGGGTGGTCCAGCTTTGCGCGGGGACTCCCGTCATCCACCGCGGCGGCTCCGCAACTCCGCCCCGCTCAGCTCTCGAGATTCCCGCCGCCTGTTAGGACCGGGCCCTTGGGGACGTTTTCTGGAGCCTTCGCGGCTGCTTGCTGCCTGTTAGCCCCATCATCATCCCTACTAGTTCTTTTGCTCCTCGATCTTGAACTCCCCGGGATGTTTCTGTGATTCCTGAGAACCCGCCAGGTGGCCCTTTGTGACTGATTCCTCAGGGCCCCTCAGACCCTCCCGGGATTCCCCGGGACTCAGAATTCCTGTGGGGGATTCGATCACCCGGAGACCTTCAAAGCTTCCGCGGAGTCCGGTGATTCCTCAGGGCCTTCAAAACTTGTGATGCTCATGTGATCTCATGGAAACTCTCAGAACCCCAGCATGCATCAGAACTTCCCGTAATTACTTAACGGCCCCTCCGAATGCCCCGTGAGGCTCCCGTGATTCCTCTGGCTCTCAGAATGCCCCAGAGAAGCTCCAGGATTCTTCAGGACAACCTATAATCCTCATGGGCCTCTCCTGATCCCCCAGGGTCCTCCAGCGCCCAGCACAAAGAGTTAGGGTTCTTCAAAGGGAAGGGCCGGAGTGGAGGGGGGTGCAGTAGTCGCAGTGGAAGGAGCTGAGGCTGGAGCCTGGCGTAGGCTGTGCAGTCGGAAAGGAGGGGATCGGGAACAGGGTTTGGGGGACTGAGAGGGCAAGGACTGTCCCTGATATCTGGGTCTGTGACTTGGTGGTTGTCCCCACATAGTCAACCCAATAGGAGCATTGGAGGAAAGAAGGACGCCAGGCTCAATAGGGACATGGTGAGAGTGTGAGAGACCTCTGGACAGTCACAGCGGCATACAGTAGTCAAATGCCACTTGGGCCTGTGCCTCAGGACCAACAGTTGAGCTGGAGACAGAGACCCGGGGGCTGCCAATGTAGAAAGATAATTGAACTTGTGGGAGTGACTAGAGATAGATTGTAGACCCAGATAAAAGGTTTTGAGACAAAGTAAAGAGAATTCTCATACTTGGAGGGTGGGTAGACATGAAATGTCCTAAAACAGCAATAATGTGATAACAGCTTATATTTATTGGATGCCTTCTATGTGCCAGCCTCCGTGGCATGATGTCATTTAATCCCCCGAACTGAGAGGAATTATTGTCATTATTTTAGTGATAGCACACAGAGGCTTGAAGAGGTAGGTAATTTGCCCATTATCCATACACTTTAAAAGAAGTCAAGCTGGCCAGGCACAGTGGTTCACACCTGTAATCCCAGCACTTTGGAAGACCGAGGAGGCAGGAGGATCACTTGAGGCCAGGAGTTCAAGATCAGCCTGGGCAACATAGCCAGACCACGTCCCTACAAAAAAAATTTTTAAATTAGCCAGGCGTGGTAGTGTGCACGTATAGTCCCAGCTACTTGGAAGGCTGAGGCAGGAGGATTACTTGGCCCCAGGAGTTTGAGGTTGCAGTGAGCTATGATCACACCACTGTACTCCAGCCTGGGCAGCAGCAAAATCGTGTCTCTAAAGAATAAAAATAAAAAGAGAAGTGAAGCTGAGATTTGGACTCAAGCCCCTGGATTCCAGACTCATGGACTCTTCCCCACCAGGAAAATTCTCAACCTTACAGCCTACAGGCTAGACTCAACCAACAAACATTTTTGTTTTCTTTGGCCTGAACTTTATTTTTGAAAATATGAATTACTGGATTGATACCATGTAAACATCCAGCTTCTCTTACAAAGAAAATTCCAACATCTGACAACATTTGGCTTGAATTTCCTGACAAAACTCATCTGGAACCAATAGTGACTGTCTGTTCATAAGCTCCCAGTCTCCACCAGGCCTCTTGTCACGCGTACATGGCCTGCCAGGACCCTGTGGACATGCTTTTGGGGTTTTGTTTTTCTTTTGGAGGAAATATTTCCAGCTTCCACAGAGTCATTCATGTTTATTATCAACTCCCATGTACCCATCACTCAGCTTCAACAATCATCAACATTTGGTTCAATGTTATTTCCCCTCTTTTATTTTTTTGAGGGGGTAATTTAAACAAATCCCAGATGTCATATTATTTTTCTCATAAATATTTAAATCTTTTTTTTTTTTTTTTTTTTTTAGAGACAGGGTCTCACTCTGTCACCCAGGCTGGAGTACAGTGGCACAATCATAGCTCACTGCAACCTTGAATGCCTGCCTGGGCTCAGGTAATCCTCCTGCCTGAGCCTCCCCAGTAGCTGGGACTACAGGCATGTGCCACCACACCCCGATAATTTTTTTTATGTTTTGTAGAGACATGGTCTCACTATGTTGCCAGGCTGGTCTCGAACTGGCCTCCAGCAATCCTCCTCCTGCCTCCTCAGCCTCCCAAAGTGCTGGGATTACAACAGAAAGTGACTTATTTTGTTACAGAACTACCATGTTGTTATCACACTTAACATTAGCAGTCATTCTTTAATATCATCTAATGTCTAGTTCATGTTCCAGTATCCCTATTTCAAAAATTTCTCTTTCCTGGCCAGGCGCGGTGGCTCACGCCTGTAATCTTAGCACTCTGGGAGGCTGAGGTGGGAGGATCACTCAAGGTCAGGAGTTCGAAACCAGCCTAAACAAGAAAGACCCCATCCCTACTAAAAATAGAAAGAAATTAATTGGCCAATTAAAAATATATAGAAAAAATTAGCCGGGCGTGGTGGCACATGCCTGTAGTCCCAGCTACTCGGGAGGCTGAGGCAGGAGGATCGCTTGAGCCCAGGAGTTTGAGGTTGCTGTGAGCTAGGCTGACGCCACAGCACTCATTCTAGCCCGGGCAACA
>CAUYRT010026466.1:0-13446 GCA_963574885.1 Lepilemur ruficaudatus
TTCCATAGCTTTCAACTGTGTCAGTCCATTCTCTGCTTGTGTTAGCACATGTCCTTCTTTTTATTTTTTTGAGGTAGAGTCTCACTCTGTTGCCCGGGGTTAGAGTGCCACGACATCAGCCTAGCTCACAGCAACCTCAAACTCCTGGGCTCAAGCAGTCCTTCTGCCTCAGCCTCCCGAGTAGCTGAGACTACAGGCATGCGCCACCATGCCCGGCTAATTTTTTCTATATATATTTTTAGTTGTCCAATTAATTTCTTTCTATTTTTAGTAGAGACAAGGTCTCGCTTTTGCTCAGGCTGGTTTTGAACTCCTGACCTTGAGCGAGCCTCCTGCCTCAGCCTCCCAGAGTGCTAGGATTACAGGTGTGAGCCACCACGCCCGGCCCATGTCCTTCTTTTCTGTGTGTCTGTCACTAGGCAATAGGAATTTTTCAGCTCCATTATAATCATATTGGGCTTAAATATATAATCAAGTGGGCTTAAACACTGGGGCGTGCTAAAGGAAAAGTACTGAGACATTGTGGGGAAGGTTTGTCATTAGCCATCTGTATTTGCTCATTGGCACTTATCAAAGTTAGGCTCCTACTGTCCCACAGAAATCCGGACGCAGAGACCCTGTCCCTCTTGATGGTTACATTTCAAAGGGATGGCTCCTAGGCCCTTGAGAAAGACATTGCTGAGTTGTAGAATGTTTACATCTCAAGGAGCAAAGAAAGGATTTACAGCTGCAAGTTTTTTAAAGTAAATGCTCTAAGAAAAGTGAAGACGACAAAGGCCTGTAGTCAAGTTTTGGCTGGAACAAACAGTAAATTCTTTTATTTTTTTTAAATTTCAGCATATTACAGAGGTACAAATGTTTAGGTTACGTATATTGCCTTTGCCCCACCTGAGTCAGAGCTTCAAGCGTGTCCATTCCCCTAGACGGTGCGCACTGCACCCATTAGGTATGTATATACCCATCCTCTCCTCCCCCCTCCCATTTGCCTGACACCGGATGAATGTAAACAATAAATTCTTTCAGCAGCATTAAGCTTTCTCAGGCAGGCATCTTTTTTTTTTTTTTAAGACAGAGCCTTGCTCTGGTGCGCCGGCTAGAGTGTAGTGGCTCACAGATCTCGGGCAGGCATCTTAAGGGGGCTAGGGTCATCCTAGGGACACAGCCGTGACCTGATAGAAGCGAGGTTAGAATTTGGTCAAGTCTCTTAGAAGGAGGGGGTTGGATGGAGTCGTTTGTGCTGAGTTTGCAGTTCCCAGTACCTGGATAAATTTTGTATACAAAATTTCATAACCATGGGCATTTTGGGGGATCATGAGACTGGAGTTTAATCCAGTCTTGGGAAGGGGAAAAGAATCTTCCATAAAGGGAATAAGGTGGTGTTCTGGGGCCCAATGCTAAGAAATAAAAGAGGGGAGCAGTCAGGAAGGTTACTTTCAGGGCCTGAGAAGTAGCATGGGATTTTATTTTGTGACTTAAGTCCAAGAGGAATGGTATGAACCAGAGTAGTCCAGAGGAAGGCGAGCTCTCTGTTAACTGAACTTGGAAAAGGTACAACTTGAGGTGAGCCTGAGGTCTACCCTTAATGCGTGGACTTTTGTTAGTTTAGCATTTTATCGTGGTATTTCCATGAACCCCCATCTGATTTCAATGGAAATAAATTATTTCATGATTCAGTCATTTACTTGAAATATTTGATACTTCTTTCAAGATACTGCCCAAAGGTAGTATTTCTCTCACTTTTTGACTCTTGATTTCTTGGTCGTTTTTCAACCAAATCACTTTAGAATAACATGTTCTAAAGAGCCTCCATGTTTTAGCACAATCAGTTCTTCTGTCTGAAATACCTTCCAGTCTCTCTAATCACTACCCCAATATATAACCTTGGAGAATTGTTCATCATTCAAGACTCAGCTGAAACAATACCCTTTCTTCGCTCCTACAGTACAGTACTTTCTATTTTCCTCTATTATAACTCATATTCTATTTGTTATAATTAGTTTATCTCAATTCCTAATTCAGTCTCTGGTCCATAGAGGGTACCTAATGTTTGGTTAATAAATGTGATTAAATATAATCAGCTGTGAAATGTGTTTTCCAGTGTTAAGAACTCAACTATTATATGTGCACAGGTACAACGTGTATTTTGTTAATTGAATTTTTATTTGTTCTTAGATGTCATTAAGAGGATCTGCACCAGTGACAATTGTACCTCTTCCTGGAGAGCAAGTACAGGTTCAGGGGGTCATCCAGACAGCTCAGTCTTCTGTAATTCACCCACCACACGTGCAAACGGTACAGAAATTCAAAGACTTAGTGGCTGAGGGTGGTACCTGAGTCTTCAGATACATTGATTTTGCTATAGTTACAACATTACAGGGCTGCAGGTTGGTCACACCTGTAATCCCAGCATTTTGGGAGGCTGACGCAGGAGGATCACCTGAGGCCAGGAGTTTGAGACCCGTGTGGCCAACATAGTGAGCCCTTGTCTCTATGAGAAATAAAAATAAAAATAGAAAAAGGATGGATTTTAAAAAAAAAGATATTGTAGCCTGGGTGCAGTGACTCACACCTGTAATCCTAGCACTCTGGGAGGCCGAAGTGGGAGGATGGCTTGAGTGCAGCAGTTCGAGACCAGCCTGAGCAAGACCCCATCTCTACTAAAAATAGAAAAATAGCCAGGTGTCATGGCATGCGCCTATAATCCCAGCTACTCCGGAGGCTGAGGCAAGAGGATCGCTTGAGCCCAGGAGTTTTGAGGTTGCTGTGAGCTAGGCTGACGCCACTTGTACTCTACCCAGGCAACAGAGTGAGACTCTGTCTCATTTAAAAAAAAAAAAATCTCTCTATATATGTATATATAGATAGATATATATTTTATAAACCAAGGTACAAAGTTGTCTTAGAAATTAGACTAAGGATCCTAAAAGTTACCATTGTTTTTAAGAAAAATAAAAATTAGACTGCAGACCAAAGCAGGCAAATAGAAAAGTTTTGGAATTTCTGGCTTCATATATATAACATTCAGTGAAAATGGAAGACAATTCTGGGGGAAATTATTTTTCTTTATAATTTAGGGAAATGAGTGACTTTTTTTTAAGAGAAAGAACCCCTTTATCCCAGAGGAATCCTTCATGGAAAGGACTACTCTGAAGCAAGGGTAATGATGGCAGGAGTCTTAGCAAGGTAATAAAGTACCTACCTTATGCTTGTAGCAGAGGAAAGTTGTTTTTTATATTTATCTACCTTCATATTAATACTTAACAACAGTAGAAAAGAAAGAGCTATCTTGGGTTCCTTTTCTTTTTAGTTTCTCCCCATTTTATCTTCTAGCTCCTGTGAGTCCCAGCATGCCTCTAGTTTTTTCTCATTTTTAGAAGCAGTTATCCTGGAAGAAAAGCTATACACCTCATCTTCTCCTCCTGAATATGGCAGTGTTGTCAACTCTAGAGCTGCATGTTTATGTGGTATTCCTATATGAAAGGAGGTGGCTGCATGGATTTTTGAATTTTTATATGAAGACTTACTCTTGTTTGTTGGTACTGTCATTAAAGAGAAATACTTGATCTTAGTTACAAGTAATTCCTTAATTTTACAAATTATTTTCTTATTTGAGTTCAGTGGGAGGCTTTGGAGTAAACTTAGAGATAGTGAAAATAGTTAAAGATTTAGATTAGAAATGGAATATCTATGATAGTTGAGGAAAAGATAAAAGTAACAGATTTTTCCTTTTTGTTTTAGATTTTGCTTATTTTAATTTGTTATTTTAAAGTTATTGTTGGGTTCTGGCCAATTCTTTCTGTCATAAGACATAGATTTAATATATGAGTGAGTAGTTGTGTATTAGAACTCATTTTTGAAGGAGATGACAAAATATAAAACAAATTTCTCTGGAAATTTAATGTCTAAATCTAAATAGTTTAGTGTTTAGTGGGAAAGGCTTTCTATAGATAGTAACTAATGTAGAGAATTGCTTCTTATGTCCCTTTTATAGGCCTGTTTAGATTATTTTTTAAAATAAAGATGAAGTCAGGTATCACAATCTAGCTTTGAACAAATGTTGGGAAATTTAATACATTTTAAAAATTGAGAGGGAGCGGTTAATAAAGAATAAAAAAAGATTAAAAAAATTGAAAAACATTTATTTTCTCAACTGTAAAATACTGCCACAGCTTAAAACTTGAATATTGTTGTTGATGGAGTTTTAAGGTATTTATTGTTGTTAATAGTTAATATTCATTGTATGTGTGCCATGTGCTGTGCACTAAATGCTTTACGTATATTGTTTAATTGTGAAATGAGATAAAGCAGACTACACAGATTTTTAAATTATGTATATTTATACCTGCTGTTGCTAGTGACCTCCACCTTGGTAAATCTAATGATCTGTTTTCCGTCCTTGTTTTATTTCACCCGTGAGAGGCATCTGACATGGTTCATCACTCTTTTCTCTTTAAATATACTGTCTTCACTAGTTTTCCAAGGACAGCTCACTCATTTGGTTCTCTTCTTTCCTCACTAGTAACTCCTTCTCAGTCTCATTTGCTGGTTCCTCCACTCCTTCCACTGTTTTAGTTCCTAGGTTAGTCCTTGGTCCTCTTCTCTACAGTAAGCTCATCTAGTCTCATGGCTTTAAGGACTCTAAAGAGCTATTATGCCTCCCAGATTTATATATCTAGTTCAGACCTCTTCTCTGACCTGCAGGCTTGTATATTTAGCAGTCTCTTCAATGTCAGCAGTTGGATATCTAACAGGCTTTTCAAACTTAGCATGTCTGAAATCCAAATCAGAGAGCATTAGTGATAAAACAACAACAAAAAAAACAACTCTTAAGTAATGTGCATGAGTGAGAACAGAGATTGTTCTTTTTAACTCTAGTAGAATAGTATTGCTTTATTTGGGGGACAGACTCTAGTTGGTTTGGGCTCCTGAAATAAACTTTCTCATTTTTCTTTTTCCTTTTGTTGCTTCTTTTAGACTTTAGATTTAATGTGCAATTGAATTTGAGTGGGAGGAGACAGATTATTTTTTCTAAAAGTAAAAACTCAGTTTCCTTCCCATCTACATTGTTCATCACATTAAAACTAGTTCTACTTTTTAGGTATCATCTTTATCAGAAAGTGAGGAGTCTCAGGACTCATCTGACAGCATAGGTTCCTCACAGAAAGCCCACGGGATCCTAGCACGGCGCCCATCTTACAGGTAAGTACTTTCTTGTATCAAGTTCTGTTATTATATTACCAAATGAGTTCAAAAGGTGCTGTGCAAAGCAAACTAAAGAGGGAGCACGTATCTAAGAAGGGAAGGGTTAGGCTGGGTGCAGTGGCTTATACCTGTAATTCCAGTACTTTCGGGGACCAAGGTAGGAAGATTGCTTGAGGCTAGGTGTTTGAGACCAGCCTGGGCAACATAGCAAGACCCCATCTTGACAAAAATAGAAAAATTAGCTGGGTGTGGTGGCATGTGCCTGTAGTTTCAGCTATTTGGCAGGCTGAGGCAGGAGGATCGCTTGAACCCAGGAGTTTGAGGCTATAGTGAGCTATGATCCTGCAACTGCACTTCTGAGAGCGACAGAGTGTGCTTTGTCTCAAAAAATTAAATAAAAAATTTAAAGACAGGCCAGGCGTGGTGGCTTACGCTGTAATCCTAGCATTCTGGGAGGCCAAGACAGGAGGATCGCTCAAGGTCAGGAGTTCGAAACCAGCCTGAGCAAGAGCGAGACCCCATCTCTACTAAAAATAGAAAGAAATTAACTGGCCAACTAAAAATATATAGAAAAAATAAGCCAAGCATGGTGGTGCATGCCTGTAGTCCCAGCTACTCGGGAGGCTGAGGCAGAAGGATTACTTGAACCCAGGAGTTTGAGGTTGCTGTGAGCTAGGCTGATGCCACGGCACTCTAGCCCGGGCGACAGAGTGAGACTCTGTCTCAAAAACAAAAGGGGCAAAGGACTTGTACAGACATTTCTCCAAAGACGACGTAAAAATAGCCAACAGGTATATGAAAAGGTACTCAGCATCACTAATTATTAGAGAAATGCAAATTAAAACCTCCGTGAGGTAATCACGTGACATTCATAAAGATGGCTATCATCAAAAAGACTAGAGATAACAAATGTTGGCAGGGGTGTGGAGAAATACCGTTGGTTGGAATGTAGATTGGTACCGCCATTATGGAAAACAGTAAGGAGGTTCCTCAAGAAATTAAAAATAGAACTGCCACATGACCCAGCATTCCTCTTCTGGGTATGTACCCAAAGAAGATGAAATCATCACTTTGTAAAGATACCTGCATTCCCATGTTGATTGCAGCATTATTTACAATAGCCAAGATATGGGAACAACAACTTAAATGACTATCAGTGGATGAGTGGATAAAGAAAATGTGCTATGTATATACAATAGAATATTATTCAGCCTTAGAAAAGAAGATCCTGCCATTTGCCACAACATGGATAGACCCTAGAGGACGTTATGCTAAGTGAAATAAGTCAGACCACTTAGAAGAATATTGCATGAACTCACTTATATGTGGAATATAAAAAAAAGTGCTCAAATGCACAGAGATAGAATGAAACAGGTTACCACCAGTGGTGGTAGGGAGAGGAAATCGGGAGATATAGGTCAAAAGATATAAAATAGAAGATATGTAGAATGAGCAAGTTTAGAGATCTAATGCATGGCATGAAGACTAAAGTTAATGAGATTGTATTGTATTGGAGATTTTGGTTAAATAAGTAGATTTTAGCTGGAAAATCTATACCAATTTTGGTGTAAAATTTTACATCAGAAAAAGTAATGATAGATATGTTAATCTTCTTCACTATAGTAACCATTTTACTAAATGTATGTATCCCACAACATGTTGTAAATCTCAAACATACACAATAAAATTTATTTAAAATAAATAAAGGAGATGTTAAGAGAGGCATATTAGAGCCAGATTATGAAGGAACCAAGTTGCTGTACTGAAGAAGAATTTAGACTTATTTTCTGGCAAAGTATTAGATTTCCATATTTACTTTTAGATAGTCAACTCTAATAGCAATATGAAAGTGGAACTGTAGATGTCAGGAACTGGATGACTTTGTGTTCACTTTCTTAGCTTTGTACTCTGGGCCTTTGTTCTTGTCCCCTGTGTACTCCTTTGCGTGAAACACTTTCTTTTACTTTCTGCATAACTTCTGTGCACACTGTCTGGAAGCCTTATCTGATTACTTCCCCCCACCACCCCAAGACTGGTTAGGTCTTTCTTCTGTGACATCCTTTTACCGACCCATGAAGATACTTATTTCATGCTGTTGGAATTCAGTATGTTTAAGTGTATGGCCCATGTATTATTATTTTTTGTGAACCCAGGGCCTAAAGTGACTGTAGTAGATGCTCAGTAATTAACTTGTTGAATGAATAGAGGGCTGGAAGTAGTACAGCTAATTAATAGAAAGCCCTTGAAATAATCTAGATGATTTCTCATGGATAGTGGGATATCTTTGGAGTGAATGAATTTGAGACATTTCTTTGGTAGAATTGATCAAACTTGACTATATGGAAGGAGAGGGAAATAAAATGATGGAATACTGTTTTTGAAACAAACAAACAAATGCAGTAGGATTTTAGATATTATGAGAGAACTATGTTTAATGTATGGTCAATCCTGTTTAGTGGAATAAATAGGAAACACTTCATAGAAGATGTAATTTGGGTCACTACCAATCTGATAAATTTTGTGAGACTGGGGCAGGGAGGAGTTTTGTAAGGCAGAATCGCTTCTTAGGCTGAGGGAATCAAAAAGTAATCAGTGTCATCAAAGGTAGGTTGGATGATATAAAAGAGATTGGCCTATTCTGGGATTTAGGAGTTTAATTCCTAATTAAACTGGTGCTGGGAGGAAGAGGAAGTTTAGCAAGAAAAGGAAAACAGGAGTCAGATTACTTAGAGCCTTGTTGTCATGTTAAGGAATTTGGACTCTATTGAATGAACAGTCAATGAACAGACAAGATTTTGTCTGTAGAATTTTAGGGGGATGAAAAAGAAACCTTACTAGAGTGAACTCACAGTCAAAAACTACAAACAATTGGAAGAAATAATTCATCATTAGTAAGTAGCAGCAAATGCAATAAACAGCATTAAATCTCTAGAGAACCTCAGATAATGACATTACGAGAGACATAAGTAAAATTAAAATTATGAGAGACATAAGGAGTCAAATCCTAATATTAGGATAAGAGACTGAAGATTTAAAAAAATAAGTAAAACTTGCGGAAATGAAAGATACAGTTGGTAAGAGACGTCTGTATAAGTTATACGGCAGAATTGAAGAGAAAATTAGAGAACTGGAAGGTACAGCTCTGAGTAGATCACCTAGAACAGAGCATAGAAAGATAAACAGAAATTAGGAGACACAGAAGATAGAATGAGAAGGTCCAACACACAACATATATCTAAAAATACTTCCAAAAGGAGCAAATGGGGAAGGGCACGTCGGCTTCTAGTCTCTCTAGGAGAAAAAATGTAATGATTGAAATTTTCCAGGACACAAATTCTTCAGCTTTAGAAAGCAAGGTCCCAAACAAGATAAATTAACATAAACCTACATCAAGATGTATCTTATAAAGTAAAATTGGAGAATACCAAAGATAAACATAGGATCTTAAAAGCTTCTAAAATGAAAAATTAATTACATAGAAAGGAATGGCCATTAAGCTGACAACAGATTTTTGAACAGCAGCATTAGAAGGGAATGGACTAAAATCTTTAAATGCCTAGAGAAAGTAACTGTTAGCCTGGAATTCTATACATACCTGAACAATTCACTCAAAAATGATGGTGAAATAAAATCATTTTCAAATTGATTTAAGAAACTACTAAAGGGTATATACCTCAGGAAGAAGAAAATGAAAACAGATGGAAAGAATGGTGAAAAAAGAATTCATTTAAGTTGTCATTGGGTTTTTAGAACAATAGTAATAATGATTAATTTGGGTAGTTTTAAAATAAAGTGGAAAGAAATATACCAGACAGGAATGGAGTCTGATATTGATTACCTTTGACTTACTTTAGACTGTTAGGTGTAATCACCAAAATAATACAAATAAAAAGTTTAATTACCAAACAGTGTGCTTCTTCCTGTACAAAATAATGAACTCTTGGATAAAAATACTTGTTAATGCATTGTATGCTTACAGGAAATAGTGAAAATCTCTTATCACCTCCCCCTAAGAAAAACACAAAAGCCATATACATACAAATACATGAGTTGAAGAAACCAGAATGGGGAGAGGAAGCAAGTATGAAAACCAGGGTACTGTCATTACGTTAGGTCTACTGCAAGAAGAAACTCTGAACCCGAGATTTCTTCATTAAGTAAGGATCTATGAAGGAGACCAGAATATCTGAAAAGAAGCTTCTCACAGTTAAGTTTGCCACAGATTAGGGTCAATCAAATATGAATTCCATCAAAAATTATCAAACATACAGGAAATAAGCCACCATAAGTGAGAATCTGCAGAAATAATACAATCCACTGAATAAATGCAGAAAAAGAATTTGACAAAATTCAGTACCCAAATTTTTTTTTTTTTTTTTTTTTTTGAGACAGAGTCTCACTCTGTTGCCCGGGCTAGAGTGAGTGCCGTGGCATCAGCCTAGCTCACAGCAACCTCAAACTCCTGGGCTCAAGTGACCCTCCTGCCTCGGCCTCCCGAGTAGCTGGGACTACAGGCATGTGCCACCATGCTTGGCTAATTTTTTCTATGTATTTTTTTTTAGTTGGCCAATTAATTTCTTTCTATTTTTAGTAGAGACGGGGTCTTGCTCTTGCTCAGGCTGGTTTCAAACTCCTGACCTTGAGCGATCCACCCGCCTCGGCCTCCCAGAGTGCTAGGATTATAGGCGTGAGCCACCATGCCCGGCCTCAGTACCCAAATTTTTAACAAATAATAAAAATGACCTTCCCTAGTATACATAGAGTTTGAGAACTGAACTATATATAGGACAGACCATTGCCCAAATCCTAGACTGGCTGGCCATTACCTGGTGCACACATGTGAGAGATCCGAATACCACTGTAAGCAGGGTGCAGTGGCACATGCCTGTAGTCCCAGCTGCTTGGGAGGCTGATGTGGGACATATTGAAAATGTCCAAAATATTCAAAGTGTCCAATATTCTAAAATACAAAGAACCTGGAAAAAATCTCAGCTTGTATGGAAAAGACATCAACAGATGCCAATTTATAGATGACACAGACATTGGGATTTTGTGAGGGACTTTATTTTTTTTCTTTCTTATTTATTTATTTCTTATTTTATTTATTTGAGATGGAGTCTTGCTCTGTTACCTAGGCTAGAGTGCCATGGCATCAGCCTAGCTTACAGCAACCTCCAATTCCTGGGCTCCAGCGATTCTCCTGCCTCAGCCTCGTAAGTAGCTGGGATTACAGGCGCATGCCACCACACCCAGCTAATTTTTCTATTTTTAGTAGAGACAGGGTCTTGCTCTTGCTCAGGCTCTTCTGGAACTCTTGAGCTCGAGTGATCCTCCCGCTTCAGCCTCCCAGAGTGCTAGGATTACAGGCGTGAGCCACCATGCCCAGTTTATGTGAGAGACTTTAAAGGAGCTGTTATTAAACTGTTCCAGCATGTAGCGTGAATTTTTTTAAAAATGAATGGAAAGATATAAACTCTCATTCCTTACCTCTTTCTACATTCCATCACAGTGGTAAAATATTGATTATAAGTAGACTGAAAAGCTAGGTATCTGTACACCCCTAGCACAACTACTAAAAAAAATTACACAAAGAGATTTAGTAAAATACATAGTAGATAAATTGAAATGAAATTCTGAAAAATCTTTAAATAACCCGAAATAAAGCAGGTGAAGGGATACAGAAGAATGAAAAAAAACAGCATAAACAGAAATCAAATAATAAAATGGTATATCAACCAATATCTATGATTATATGAAGACACGGCTTAAACTCACCAATTAAAAGGCAGTTGTTAAACTACAGAACAACATCCCTCATGAGTATAGACACAAAAATCCTCAACAAAATATTAGCAACATATATAAGGTACTAAATGCTATGACCAAATAGAAATTATCCCTAAATTATCCCTAAAACCAGTCCCAAGATTGGTTTAACAATCAAAAATCAATTAATGGAGGGAAGAGGCAGAGCAAGATGGCCAAACAGAAATGTCCAGCAGTTGTCCCTCCACATGACTACCAAATTCAACAACTATCCATGCAAGCAAGCACCTTCAGAAGAACCCCAAATCAGGTGAGTGATCATACTACCTGATTTTGACATCATATCAAGGAAAGAGGCACTCAAGAGGGCAGAAAAGATAATCCTGCTGTAGCCTACGCCACCCTTCCCTCATCTCCTGGTAGTGCTGTGCCAGCATGCTCAGCGGAGAGAGAATCTATGTTCTGGGGGGAGGGAGAGTGAAGTCACTGTGGGACTTTGGATTGAAACTCAAGGCCACCCTGGCACACAGGAACATAGCACAGAGCAGAATTCTGTCCATGTGCACAGAGGGAGCATTTAGCTCAGCCCAGCCACGGGGAATTCCTCCACCCCAAAACCTGAGTTCCAGCTAACCCTACCACTGGCCAACAAAAGCAAACTGGGTACTCCTAAATAAAAAAAGTATTGATAGAACAACGTCAAATAAACAACAATGCATCTCGAAGAACTAGAAAAATAAGAGCAAACTAAACGCAATATTAGTAGAAGAAAAGAAATAATAAAGATCAGAGCAGAAATAAATGAAATTTTGAAACAAAAAAATAAAAGATCAATGAAACAAAAAGTTGGTTTGTTAAAGATAAACCAAATTGACAATTCTTTAGCCAGATTAAGAAAAAAAGACCCAAATAAGTAAAATCAGACGAAAAAGAAGATATTACAACTGATACTGCAGAAATGCAAAGGATCATTACAGACTACTATGAGCAACTGAATACCAATAAATTAGAAAACCTAGAAGAAATGGATAAATTCCTAGACACATACAGCCAACCAAGCTTGAGCCAAGAAATCAATCCAATTGAATAAACCAATAATAAATAAGGAGATTGAAGCAGTAATAAAAGGTCTCTTATCAAAGGAAAGCCCAGGACCTGCTGGCTTCACTGCTGAATTCTACTGAGCATTCAAAGAAGGACTAATACTGGCCGGGCACGGTGGCTCACGCCTGTAATCCCAGCACTCTGGGAGGCTGAGGTGGGCGGATCACTGAAAGGTCAGCGAGTTCGAAACTAGCCTGAGCAAAAGCGAGACCCCCATCTCTACTAAAAAAAAAAATACAAATAAATTAATTGGCTGGCTAAAAATATATAGAAAAAATTAGCCGGGCATGGTGGCACATACCTGTAGTCCCAGCTACTTGGGAGGCTGAGGTGGAAGGATCACTTGAGCCCAGGAGTTTGAGGCTGCTGTTAGCTAGGTTGATGCCACGGCACTCTAGCCCGGGCAACAAAGTGAGACTCTGTCTCAAAAAAAAAAAAAAAAGAAGAAGAAGGACTAATACTACTTAAACTATTCCAAAAAATCAAGAAGGAGGGGATACTCCCAAACTCATTTTATGAGGCTTGTATCAACCTGATACTAAAACCAGACAAAGGCACAAGAAAAAAAGAAAAAAGAAAAAGAAAACTACATCCCAATATCTCTGATGAACCTAGATGCAATCCTCAACAGAATACTAGCAAACCAAATTCAACAACACATTGCAAAGATTATTCATTATCATCAAATGGGACTCATCCAGGGATGCAAGGATGTTTCAACATAGGCAAATCAGTCAGTGTGATACATCATATCAATAGAACAAAGGACAAAAGCCATATGATCATTTCAATTGATGCTGGAAAAGCATTCAATAAAATTCAACATCTCATCATAAAAATTCTCAAAAAACTGAGTAAGAAGGAACCTACCTCAACATGATAAAAGCCACATATGATAGACCCACAGCATGTATCACACTGAATTGGGAAAAAGTAAAAGCCTTTCTTCTAAGATCTGGAACAAGACAAGGATGCCTACTTTCATCACTTACTCAACATAGTACTACAAGTTCTAGCTAGAGCAATTAGACAGGAGAAAGTAATCAAGGGTATCCAAATTGGAAAGGAATAAGTCAAATTATCCTGGCTTGCAGACAATATTATCTTTTATCTAGACAAACCTAAAGACTCCACACACAAAAAATCTATTAGAACTAATAAAGAAATTCGGTAACGTTGCAGCATACCAAATCAACATACAAAAATCAGTAGCATTTCCATATGCCAAGAGTAAACAATCTGAAAAAGAAACCAAGAAAGTAATCCCACTTACATAGCTACAAATAAAATAAAATACCTAAGAGTAAACTTAATCAGAGAAGTGAAAGATCTCTGTGATGAAAACTATAAAACATTGCTGAACGAAATTGAAGA
>CAUYRT010026467.1:0-43041 GCA_963574885.1 Lepilemur ruficaudatus
CTAGTACCTACCTAGATATTAAATGAGATAGTTTGCACAAAATATTTACACTAATGCCTGGCCTGGTGTTAGCATCCCATAAATTTTAGCTACTGTTATTGTTATTGCTGTTATTTCTGATGGGGAAACTGAAGCCCAGAGAGCTTAAGGAGTCTGCCTAAGGTCACATGGCTGTAAACTGTCCCTAGGACAGTTCCTGCATGTGCCTTTGAGCACTGCTGCATATGACTCCCTGCAGCCCCAGTGTGAGACCGTGGAGGGAGAATGGAGTATCAGACTTGGAAAACACCTAGAGGTGATGGACTAGCACCTGGCCTGGCAGTCACAGCCTTGAGGAGCTCAGCCCCAGGTGAGCAACTCTTGGCAGGAGAAGCAGCTAAAGGCCAGGGCGGCTCAGTTGAAGTGCTGCGAACATGTTTTCTTTTCTATGTGACATATCCAAGTGAAATTGGGTTTTTGATAATGGCTGCAATAAAGCTGAGGTCTCAGAATCAGCTGAACATTTGGGGGTCTACTGTTCAATGGTCTCTTGGAATCCAGGCTCCCAAATTAACCAGTTTGTTTTTTAAAAACAATGTATACAAAAAAAAATGTATACAGCATAATATGGTAATTTAAAATTTAAGCAATAACTTCTTAGCATTCAAAAATTTAAGACATATCCTACTTTTAAAATGTCAGAAGATCGGCAATTCCTGTTTCTCAAAAAGGACTCTCTTTTTTAGATTATGTTCTCTCTACTTTTTTTAGTGTTAAAATCTCCTTTCTTTTCAGAAATAACAGTGACATAAATGGTGGTTTGAGGTGGTGGTTAGTCTTTTTTCTTTTTCTTCACTTAGTAAAATAAAATCTGACATTATGTTGATTCCTACCATTTAAAAAAAACATCTTCCCATGAATTTCAAAAGTCTGGGATCAGGGATGAAATTGAACCTCTTTGCCTTCCCGATTGACAGATGGAGGCCCAGAAAGTGAAGTGATCACTCAAGGACGCACAGGCAGCAAGTGACAAAGCTGAGCTTCCTACACACGTGTCCTGACTCCCACCTCTGCTTCCCTTACCCCTCCCAGGTGGCCTCTGTATCTTCCTCGGGGCCCTGTCCTATCCCAGAAGGTTTCTCTTCTCCCAAGAAATAGACCATTGACAAGAGGGCCCCTGGTCAGGCGCCAGAATGTCATGCTGTGAGCTGTTCCTGGCCTCAGAATCACCATCTGGCAATGGCAGGACTTTGCAGGTGGAACTTGGGCTGGCACTTCAGAACTAAACCCCTGACGTGGGGCCCCGATGAACTCACCCTACTCCACCCTCTACCTGATGTGATATTGTAGTTCTAACAACTCGTGGTTAATAATCAAATGATAATTAAAGTATTAAATAATAAAATCATTGTTATGATAATTAACAATCAATTACGGGTTTGTAATACTTCACTTATCGCCATATATAATTAAACTAAAAGTAGTCATTGTCCTGAGGGCAACCAGAATTGGGAGGGTTGGTGCAGGAAACACAGTCCATCAGCTAATACTTATTCTAGAGTTTCTACAGACAAGCCATCATGCTAAGTGCTTCACACAGGCCAGTTCTCAACTGAGAACTGCATTCTCAGCCAGAGGTAATTTTGCCCCCCAGGGACATTTGGCAATATCTGGAGGCATTTTGGCTTGTCAGACTGAGGGGTGCTACACGCATCTAGAGGATAGAGACCAGGGATGTGGCTACATATCTTGCAATGTACAGGACAGGCTCCTACAACAAAGAATCACCCTGCCTAGAATGTCCAGGGTGCAGAAGTAGAGCAACTCTGACACAGATACTATGTTCTAAAATGAGAGCACCTTCCTCCTGGGGTTGCTGCAGGGCCCAGAGAGACCATGTGAGACATGCTGCCTGCTTGGGAAGGGCGTGGACTAGTTCACCCAGCCAGTGGAAAATCTGGAATTTGAATCCCAGGAGTCTGGCTCCAGAACCTCCCCCACGGCATGGGAGGGGCTGGGGCTCCACCTGGTGCCCTTGCTGGGGGCAGGACCTCCCCTTCGTGGGCCTCAGGGTCTACGCCTGCACTACGGGGGGTGCCTCCCCTGCTCTGAGCCCCCTCCAGGACAGCAGTGTGGGTTCTGCAGCCAGCGCACTGCACCTCCCATGTGAGCTCATCCCTAAAATAGGAGTAACAGCTGTCCCTGAGGATACAAGCAAAGGTGAGTGTCAGTCCCGGTTCCATTACTGCTGTCGTAGCATCACCTCCATCCTTACTGTGCTCAGCCCAGACCCTGCTCTCTCTCTGACCACGTCCCCTGTGACACCCCCAAACACACTCACTCACTTGCTTCAGCCTGGCCTCAAACATGCCACGGCTGCTCCTGCTCAGGGCCTTGGCCTTTGAACTTGCCATTCTACTTGCCTGGACTGCTCTATCCGCTTCTCTCTTCTCCCTTAGGCTTTTGCTCAAATGTCACCTTTCCAATGAGAAGTCCCCATGTGTTCTATGTTAAATGGCACATGTGCATGTACACACATGTGTGCACACACGCACACACTCCCTCCTACCTCACTCCCCTGCTCTATTTGTCGCCATAGCATGTATCCCCATCTGTCATTCTATATATTTTACTTATTTATGATGGTTTATCTCCCTCTAGTATAACGGAAGTTTCATCAGTACAGTTGTTTTTGGCTCTTTCGTTGACTGCTGTATTCCCAGGGCCTAGAATGGTGCCTGGCACACGGTAGGTACTCAGTAAGTATTTGCTGAATGATTGGATGAATGATTCCAGTCTAGATGACATAAACTGCTCAAGTTATCATTTTTTGGGGGGTGGGCGGGGGAGGGTCCAAAAGGCTAACAAAGAAGCAGAGATTTACACCCAGGCTTGGTGGGAGAAGGAAGGAAGGGGCTGGTTTGCCTTCCACAGAGCCCCCTACCTCACTCTGCAGGGCGTGGGCTTTCTTGGCCCAGGCCATCTTCAGGTCCTCAGGCAGCGCCGTGAACTCGTGGCACTGTGTCCTGTAGTCGTAGTCACTGGCCAGGGCCTGGGCCTTCCTGGCGTGGACCAGGTGCACCATGTCCATGGGTAGGTGCCACTGGGCTTGGCTGCTGGCCGCCTCCCTCTTGTACTGATGCTCGCTTTGCAGCTGGCCCATCCGCCGGCAGTGCTGGAGCCGGGGGTCGTCACTGACACTCTGGACCCCAATGAGCTTTCCTCGCTCCTTCACAAAGTCATGTCTGTAGAGAAACTGGAAGGGAAGACCCGCCAGTCAAACTCCATCTGTGCATTTTCATGGCAGACCCTAGAAAAATCACCTGTTCTTATGCTAGGAGGTGATGATTATAAGAAAAACCACAGACGGGTTGGCCTGAGAGCGTGCCTTCCTCCCTGGGGGATGAACAATTAAAACGTCGCTCCATTTTTCCCATCTAATTAAAATCAGATCCTCAGAACCAAAGCAAAGGCCCCACTCCCCTTACGTGTCCTATGGCCAAAAGGAATTTATCAAAAAGGGTCAAAGAGAAACTTGTGCTTTATCCATTAGCACTTGGCAAAACATTAAACCCAGAAGACAGGATCCATTTATTTGAAGTCCACATTCTCTGTGATTTGTTTGTGGGAAAGAAAAAGTCACCTTCATGTCCCAAAGCTACGGACGTTATCAACAGAGTGGCTGAAACACAGCTGGCAAATCCTGACACCAACGCGTGAAACTACAGACAGCCAAGAGGGAGATGCGTTCCAGCTGCATCGCGATTTTTCTATCGACAGTTCTCCTTCTGATTCTGGGTGCGGTTGGAAAACAGGCAGTTCATGCATTACAGGGGAACTGTTGCCTAGATGTTGCAATTAGAAATAAATCGCAATCTTCCTGCTGGAGACCTTTGCCTGAATTTAGCTTCTGATTAACGGAGCCTTTCTTTTCCAACCTCCATCAAAGAATCTCATTCATAACTAATACATTCTGCAGGTGACATCCTGTCTCACATGGTTACAGATTTGCTTTAATTCGGGAAAACCAGCCACAGACATTGTTTTACATGAAGTTAACAGAAATTAGGCAAGACGGAAGGTCACAGCATTCAACTCACATCACTGGCTATATCTCCAGAGGCCCGGGCAGCCTGGAAGGGGAGAGCCTCTATTGTCAGCTTGTAGCCTTGAGCACGAAGATTATGCCAAGATTCCTTGTATTTTGCCTAAAGTGGGAACACATGTAAATTTCCTTTAAAAAAAATTATCTGGATCAATGAGCAAAGGCCACCCCTTTCATTTGTATCACAGTGTTCCCGAATTGATTTCTATTTGGTGGAGAAAATCTCATTCACATACACCCTGCAGTAGGCTCTGAGTACACGTATGTACTCACAGTTGTGAGAAGGTATATTTAACAGGGGCATGTAAAAAATACACATTTTTAAAAGTTTCTCTGAAGGCCAGAAAGGTCACTGTTAGATCACTTCACAGATGCAGAGAGACATGGCTTTGGAGCATGCTTGAACTTCAGCAAAAACAAAGGCTTACGTCACTCAGATTGGCTGCATTCATTTTGGCTCGGATGAACTCGGGCAGACCCAGAGTCATTGTGTATTGGTGTCTTGCATCCTCTCCAGCTGCTTTATAGAGGCGCTAGGCAAAAAAAACAACAATAATAATATATATATCTGTATGGCAAGAAGATGAGTGCTGTGCATTTCTGCAGGGCTGGAAGTCCCTCATTTGCAACTGGGGAAACATGATGGTAAAAGGCTGTCCGCTGTGTCATGGAGAAACCTTCAGTCTTAGGAAAGATGTTTCTTTCAATAAAGACAGTCTTTCATGAGTCAAATTAAGTGACATAAAAAGAATATATGAGGAATTTCAATGTGCTCTGCTGAGTAATAGGCCAAGGAAGGAAAAATAAATTTGACAATACTATTGAAGTGCTTTACATTGTAGACTTTTTCCTTGAGGAGACAGCACAAAGATAACACTAAGACTTGGGAAATTAAGGAGAAGCTCTGGTCTGCATCCTTTACTAAAGCCCTGGGGTTCTTTCCACTGGAAAACTCACGCCAGTGCTGCCCAGGATGGCCTCATCCGGCACAAACATGTCCATTCTCATGATCAGAAATGAGTCTGTGGTTGCTGAATTTGTCAAGGTCAGAGGTCATCATAAAAGGCACTGTTGCCCCCTAGCACCCAGCTCACAAAGTAGTCAAGAAAGGTTAAAGAGAAATTTAAAATTGCTACTGTCACTATACAAGAGCATGAATTCTTTCCCTTTCGACTTTCATAACCCAAGCCGTCATTTCTTGCTTTTTGACTTGCAGTGAGTGAAAAATTAATAGTATAAACAGCCAAATCTCAACTTCTTCTAAAAGTCAGAGTCAAGAGGAAAATCTTAAAAACGAATGATGATTCAAGATTTAATTCTCTGCCAAGCTCACTTATTTCAAACCTGTAAGAGAGGCACTAAGAAGACACAAAACTCATAGGACTGAAATGATGATTTTTGTGGAATGAGACTCCCTCCCCTGAACCTCCCCTCTGCTGGATATATTATTAAAGTGTGAACTGGGTAAACAGTGAGAATAAAAGCAGGTAGAGAACCGAGAAGCCCGACGAACACCATAGTATGTAACTGTCCTCGGATAACCACAAATCCTCCTTGTAATGATCATCAGAATGGCAATAGAAAATTGGTTAGCCAAAATTTGCATAGACAGAACAAATGCATTACAGACCAGAACTCCTCAGACTTTAATGTGAAAAAGACTCATCTGCAGATCTTGTTAAATGACCACTGGGATTCAGTAGACCTCAGGCTGGGCACTGCCAATCTGCTCCCAGGAGTGAGACTATAGACTACACCAGATTCCCAACTGGGCCTTCTTTCCCTCTGGAAAATGATGTTCTTGTCTTTCTAAACCTCCATGCAAATATCCAAGCTCTTTCCCCACCCTCTCTACACACACATTCACACATTTTTTTTTTTTAAACAATCTTGCAGTTTTTTAAAAGACCCATTCCAAAGCCATCAGATTTTACCTCGTTAGTAATCTGGTTGCTGAATTTTGCATGAAGGAGGTTGGGCGTGTCTGTCACAGCTGTGTACTTGAATGAATGAGGGTGCTGCCGGTATTTACTCTGAATACACACACAAGAAGGGAAGAAGAGGACCCAGTGAGGTATAAAACCAGAAGAACCAGTTCTCTAGGTATTATCTGTAAAGTCTAATTTTGCAAAGGCCACTAGTCTGTCGCTCTGGAATCTAGTTTGTCACCTGCTCTTGTGATCCCAGAACTCACAGGGATGAGGAGGCAGAGAGGAGGACAGAATGCAATCAATCAGATACTTCTCAATGGGAGATCTAATCCTTTGCCATGAACATGAACATGATCATTTAAATTTGTAATTTGCTCCTGATCTTTGCTCACCGGAGAGCCAGGGCTCCTCAGTCTTGATGGGGCACCACAAACAACTATGCAGCTTAAAAAAATACACATGCTGGCACCCACCCTGGGAGACTGGGATTCAGTAAACAGTCAATTGAGCTCAGTCTTCTGTATTTTTCTTTTTACACTCCAAAGGGGTTCTGATGTACCATGAGGTTTAGAAGCCACTTGCTTTAGAGATTTCATTGGAAAAGCAAAGCACAAAGTTAAATCTAAACTCCCACCGTGAGCAAACCATAAGCCCATCTGAGCACTCGGTCCAGGTGCCAAACACCTTTTACTTCCAGTGCCTTCCATTATGCCCTCCTGTCCTTCTATCTACCATGAATGAAAGTCCCGTCACCCTCTCAGGAGTGAGTAAGCTTTCCCAGGAATTCAGAAAGCTTAGAATTCTAAGACTTCTATATTTCCACCAAGAAATTATCACCAAGATTATAGTAACCTTTTCATATACAGCTGCCAAGAAAGCACAGTGCTTGGATTAGTGCTAATCCTCACAAAAACTAAACAAGGGAAGTATGAGCGTACCCATTTGATTAATTAAGAAGCTGAGGCTCAGAGAGGGCAGGTCACTGGCTTGAGGTCACACAGCACACAATTGCTGGCCTGGAAATCTCAATCTCTATCTGTTGGTCTTTACAGCCTGCCTTATTTGCATTGTACTGCAGGGCCACTCTTCAAAGGGACTCATGGGCCAGTGAATAATTCTTATGTGCTAATAGAAAAGTGACTCAATAGTCTCAAAGCTGTCCTAAATGGCATCCATTCTGAACAGAGAATCCAGCAAGAAAAGAGGCCAGCCCAGAGGTTAGACAGTGAGTTATCGCTACTAACAGTGTAAGTGCCTGCAGGCTTGAGCAGTAAGAACAAACTGACCTCTATGGGACAACCTCTGCCGTGGACATGTAATGGACACCTGTCACCAGATTCTCTGCTTACCTCGCTGATGAGTTCAGACGCTTTCTTCCTCCCTTCGATCTCCAAAGTGCCTGGAATGACGCAGGCCACGCCTCTCATGAAGTTCAGGTCTGACCGGTACAAATTCTACACAGAGTGATACAGAGAATCAGAAAAGCCAAACTCTCCGAAAAAGGAAGCAAAGACAAACCAGAGGTCTCACGACATATCATTTGATAGTGTCGTAATTAGAACTCAAGGCTAAACCTATCCCTCCAGATATATCATCCTCAGCCAGTGCTCAAACGCTTCTTAGTAAATGCTCACCAGGGGGAAAGCAATGTAGGTCAAAAGAAAATAATTCTGCTGTCACTTGTCTACAAGTCGCTGTTACAGGGATGCTAGACAGATTTTTATTTTAATGTGGGCTATCAAAAAATAAACGCTGGAGCCGACTGTGGTTAGAAAAGTCAGCTGTCTTGGGGCAAATGTGGAAACGGGTCTAACGGGTCTTCTAAAGCAAAACCCAGCAGCAGCGGGTGGCATCAATTAATCATGGGGTAAGAAAGAACTAATAAATGAATCCAAAATAATCTGGCAAAGGCCTGTCTGAGCCTGTGCGGGTGGGGATGAGCGTGTGTACCTGAGTGACGGGGCTGACAGTTTAAAGAGTTCCCAAATTCACTCCCCTTCAGCCAGCACGTCGCCCCCTGGGCGTGTTGCCTTCCAGTTGCCATCACAACCAGAGACAGGGCAAGCCAGGGCTCTGCTCAAGTGACAAACAGGCCCCCGAGATGAGCATGGCAGCTCCCTCGTTCCTGCAGCTGCTCTCAGGTTCCTGACAGTTTGTGTCATTCAGTAAACGCCGTACACAGGCGTGAAATCCGCCCAGACGACAGATACCCAGATCTGAGCACCGCTCAGCTCGCAGGCACTGCCAAACCGGGAAAGAGGTTCTGTGCAGCGTTTTATTTTCCTACACAGGACCATTACCTGCAAATCTCACAGCAGGGAAACCTAGCAAGCTGGGAAATGAGGTGAGTACCAAACAGGATGCCACTGCCTGCTGGGGAGAACATCCTCTATCTCCTTGGGAAGGAGAAACTCCTCCAGCACTTCCTGGCCTCTTGAGCCTGCATGCTTCAGAAAACAGGCATTGTGAGTTAGAAATGCACGTCAGAGGAGCGCAAAGCCTCCTGGTAAGGACTAGGGAAGGGTCTCCAGGGGCCTATATTCCACCCATCCCCTCAGCACTCTCCTCTCCCTCAAATGGGTCGGTTCCAACAGGCCCTGAGCAGCCTCTCCCAGCAGACCTGAGCCCTCCTCAGCAGACGTGCAGGTGGCACAGAGAAGTATGAAGCGCCAAGAGGAATCCTCCATCCAGCTGGAGGCCAGAGGCGATGCCATCGGCAAATCTCAAACATGCAAAGCCATGAACCTTGAGGGCATTTTGTCCTTTGAACTCTAAGTTCAAATCCCAGCACTCCCATTTCTCACGCATAGTTGTGTGACCTTGGGAAAGCTATTTACCTTCTTTGTGACTCACTGTAATTTCTCTGTACAATGGGGATAAAGACCATCCATACAGGGTTATTGTGAGGATTAAATGAGATAATGCATAAACACAAAGCTTGGAGTTCAGCAAAAATACTCAACACATGGTGGTTACGGTTAGATGTGTGTAATTGTGCGGAAGAGCTGAGCAGGAGCTTTCGGGCCATGTTCCAAAACAAGACCCACGTGTAGGATTCCTCATCTCCAGAGGCTTCCCTGAGCCAGCAAGAGCTTGCAGGTCATTGCCTCGTGGTCAAACCAGAGAGGAGAAGGGGCCCGAGAGAGGCCGAGTCTCCTTACCTCGCTCTGCAGTTTGTGAGCTTTCTTGGCACAGCTCAGCCTCAGGTCCTCTGCCAAGGAAGTGTACTGGGGCAGGGGGTGTTTGTAGTCCTGGTCGCTGGCCAGGGTCTGAGCCTTCTTGGCATGCACGAGGGTGACCATGTCCAACGGCAGATGGAACTGCGCCTTTGTGTGTTCAAAGCCTTTCTTGTAATTCACCTAGAGGGGCAGACAGATCAACAGCGGCTATTTCAAAGCCACCATTTGCAACAGGACCACCAGGGAGAACAACTGCAGTGCAGTCGTCCAGGTAAGCCAGGGGATGTTGTTGGCAGGATGCTGTTTCCTCCTTTCTGGTGGGGATGGCCCAATACGCAGGGCTGGTCTCCAGGTCCTGACACGCACCATCGCCAGCTCCTGGAGGTCACTGATCTGGACAAAGAAGGCCCTCAGTTCCCCCGTTTGGGGAAAAGACAGAAGTTCAAGGAATAGATACGATGTCAGCGATTCCCTTGCACACATCTTTAGATCTTCCCATTTCTCAGAGGCAGGAAGACGCACGGCTAACCCGCTCCCTGCCCGCAGTATTTTCCCCATCACCCACTCAAGTTCAGGCCCCAAGGATTCTCCTCTCACACTAGCTTAGGATGGGCTTCTTCAAAGCATTATATGACAGTCTGGTCCACCTGGGAGCCAGGAGCAGCAGGCAGATGCTTGAAAAGCCAATCCAAAGAGAGAGGAGCAGGGAGACCCACTCCAGACTGCCAGCTTCACTGCAGTCCTAGAGGAGTCGTGTTTAAAGGTCTGAAAAATTCACTTGGGGCCGTCTTGGGAATCAGATGCATAAACACCACCTCTGCCTCCTCATCCTCTGTCCTCCCATTGCCTTCCCACCCTTCCCTCCCTTCCCACTCCCATCCTGCTCTCACCCCTAGCATAAAGCCAAAGACAATCATATCCAACTCTACACCCTTAGGTCAGCAACCCAGGATAGAAAGGGGGGAAAAGTTAGAAATGGGGAAACCGAGGCAGAAAACATATGATGCTGCAGAAAGGCTCCCTGGCCTGGCTCTGCCCCATCTAGCTGACCTTAGGCAAAGGGACTGAACCACTCGCGTCTCAGTTTCCTTATCAGAAAATGAGGATGAATAACAAGACTGAGTTCCTAGAGGCAGTCTGACAGTTCAATGAGACACTGCACATGAGCGCTTAGTCCCCGTAACGTGGTGGACACAGATTTCATGACTGACGTTAGCCAACTCACGCATGTGCAAGGAGGCAGAGTTTACACACACGTGCCAGCATCCAGAAGGTCACAGTGAACAAGAAGACAGTCGTTCTGAATCCAATGCCTACAGGGCCAGGCAGGTGGCACAAATAAGTAAAGCAAGAAGATGGGGGGGGGGTGGCTGCACGGCCGGGGGGAGCACAGCCCCTTCTAAATGACGCTGTCACAACCCACTCTGACCAACTGGGGCCTCGAGAAATGCAGGTCCAGCTTCCAGCTGGAATTCTAAAACTTTTGTTGAATCTTATGTTTTTAAAGGTTTGCAATTAATTCACTCCGCAGACCAAACAAAACACCTGTGGAGGCCAAATCCAGCCCACAGGCCCCAATTTGTGGCCACTTGTCAAAAATCATAGACCGCCCAGCTCAGAAGGAACCAGAGGGGTCAACTAGTCCAACACTTCATTTTTATAGAGGAAGAAGCTGAAGCCCAGAGGGGACAAGTGATTTAACAATGCCATGTAGCAGGTTAGCAACAGGACAAATGCCCATGCGCAGGACAAACGCCGCGCGTCCGCTGCGCCGTCAGCATCCTCAGGTGGGAGGCCCACTGTCCCCGTTGCATCTTCCCCACTTACATCGCTCTGCAGCGAGGTCGCGTGCACTGAATGTGCAAGGCTGATATCATCTTCCAAGCTCCGGGAGCCAAGCATCTGTCCTTTCATTTTCTCAAATGCCTCTTTGTATTTGTACTAAAGGGAAAGAGAGCGGGAGAGAGTAACAGCTCGGGGACAAGGGACACGGAATGGAAGAGGTGGGTATTGGGTGAAAATGTTTTGTTCTTTTGACAGTAACTGGGTGAGTTGAAAGAAAGCGCGCGGGAGTCGTCAAAAGGTCTATTCTTTCATATGCAAGACTCCCAATGACTAAAGGGCTCGGGTATGAAATGGCAGCACGCGTTAGCACGTGGGCGGCCTGCGCTGGAGGAAGGTGGGTGCATTGTTAACTGCCTCTTCACGTGGACTTGCTTTATGAACGCTCCTGGTGGAGGGTGCATTTCATCTGCCCAGGGTCTGTGTTTACAGTCCAGCATTTGGCTTTGTAACCCCAGGCTAGGGAATTTTTTGTTGTAAGATATGTTCTTTCTCACTGGTCATTATCTGATTGCCCTAACACAGTCAGTTCGGAGAGCAGAGGATGTTATCCACAGGCAAAAGAAGGCAGGGCTTGGGGGCAAGAGGAGTGAAAACCGGTTAGTATGAAACATTGTCCCAATAATGGAGGTGAAGGCTCACGTCACTTATGATTTCACCCGAAGCCTTTGCCGCTTGGAATGGAATGGCATCCAACCTCAGCTTATATCCACTGTCACGCAGTTTGCTCCAGGACTCCTTATAACGTGTCTGTTGGGAAGATGCGCACCAATAAAGACCTTCATGCAACCTGGTGCGTTCTCAGACTCCAGCTTACCAGAGTGGGAATCTGGTGTGTTGTGGGTCCCCCACGCTAGCTGCGGTTAGAGATTATTGCAGTTTAACAAAACCCACCAGACTTGGATCCTGCCTCAGAGCCACCCTTGGAGGTGGGTGGTGGGGTGGAGGTGGAGGGTAGAGGATTAGAGGGGAAAGGTTAAAAGTCAGGACTTTGGAGCCTAGGCACCCAGACTTTTCTGAGCAGCAAGTTGATTGGAAGAAGGAGGCATGAGGTTGCATTTGCAAGGTGCTTCAGTAAGATAAAGAAAAGTCCAATGTCTCTATCAAACAACAAGAACGGTGGGGGGCAGGTGCTGATAGAGACTATGGAGGGGAGGAGTTAAGCCTCCAGGTCTCTCCTGGATATACTCATCTATATTCCAATGTTCCCACTTCTTAGCTCCTTGGTACCAATGCTCTTTATACGAGGCAGACAGTTTTCCCAGTCTCATTCTTTCAAATAAGCTGGACTGCCCTGCCAGACCAGCTACATAATTTGCAGGGCCCAGTGCAAATGGAAATGTGGGGTCACTGGTTCAAAAATATCTCCTACTTCAAGATGGTGACAGAAGACCATCAAACCACTGCAGGGCCCTTCCGAGTGGGGGACATCCTGTGCACGCCTGTGAAGCTCGCCCTGCCCTCCCATCATTAAAACCAGTGCCCCCTTCGTCAGCCTCACCTCACTGATGTTCATGGCATTCAGCTTGGCCAGCAGGACTTCAGGGAGGTCTGCAGTCTGAGTGTAATGATGCTTTACGTTTTCTCCTTGTTCCCTGTACAACCTCTGTGGACAGAGAGAGGTTCTGTATGAAACCAAGATCCCCGGCCCCCATGCAGCCATCAGCCAAGTCACACTCCAAGAGACCAAGGTGCTGCAGCCACCACCTCCTTGTAGAGACACCGTCGAGGGCCCCCTGCCTCCACCCAGATTTCACAGCTAGCAAGGTGACAGGCACATAGTTCTCTCCGGAGTTCTACTTTCTAGCTCAGAACATGACAAGCCGAAACTTTCCCACTCGTGGTGTGCTGCTGAGTGGGGTGACAAATGAGAAAAGGAGGTCTAGGTAACATTGAATAATTTGGTCATTAACTATAAGCCACGAGAGGACACCCAGATGCACGAGGCATGAGAGAAGACAGCTCTTCCGCACGTGACATTTCACCCTCCCCACCTCAATCCTCGGCTCAAGTATTCTTGTCCTAAAACATGTCTCCCAGGTGGGTCTGGGGCTCTGTTCACCCCGGGCTCTGATTTGGGCTTAGGATACCCTAGCAGCTAGCAATGACACATGCAGTTGGCATCAGCCACCAGGGAAAGTTCCTGAACCAGGCTTTTCCATCCCAAGTCTTATCAGCTGTGTCCAAGTTTCTACGCATCACAGCAGTGCCCCCTAGAGTTGGTTAGGGGAAGGAAGAAACAGGTATTGTTTTTCTTCACACCAAAGTTCTTGTTTGACCGTCTGTTTCTCAGAATTCAGTTTGATTCTGAGGGGCTGATTATCAAGAAATTATAAATTCCTAAATGCATAAGCTTGTAAACCATTCCATCCCATGTTCTGACAGGCATTCGGGCCATTTGGGAATGTCTGTGCAACAAAGCACGAGCAGAATAATTTGCTCCATTGTGAAATCGGGGAGAGAATTTTGAAATTCACTTCCCCCCACCCCATGGTTTATAAAATTTCCTTGTGGCAAGTTGCATGGTTTGAAGATATTCACAAGCCAAGTGTGCCCTACGCAAGGATCCACGGGCTTCTCCCAGTAGAATCAGCCAAGCAGGGTTAATCCATGTCCTAAAGTGAATTTCTACAAGACCTCCTTGTTCACTGTCATCTTCAGCAAACCCTGCGCTGGGAGAGCTGAGGGTCCAGTCTTGGTTTCCCACAGTAAAGGGAGTGTGGGAGACAGCTTGAAAGTTTGTCTAGCGTATATAAATCGGACCCAAGTCATTTTCAAAGCCTCTGGGAAATTTGGGGAGCCACAATTCCTACCCTTGGGTCCTAAAGAGCCCGAAGCATGGCTTCATCATTCCCAGTTCTGAAAACAACATTTTTGAACAAAAGGAGAGGGGAAAAAAGGCCTCCGCTCTGACAAATCTTCCAGACATGCAAATGGGAAGGAGCGAGAGCGTCTGTGGGGCAGTGGGGTGGTAGAGCCCCACTTGGCATCCTAAGTGCAGTAACACCCCATTTACATCCTAATGAGGAAGCACCCCCGCTAAGGGGAGCCTCGGCAAAGGACAAGGAGCTCCTTCATCCCTAGGACAACACAAGGAGCCAGCCCAAGAACCCCTCCGCTTCAATCGCCGTGTTGAAAGAAGGGCCCACTCTTAGAGTCATAATGTATATACATTATCACTTACATCCACTGCTTGGGTATAACTAATTCTGGCCTGGACCATCTCCGGAGTGTCTTTAATACTGGTAAACTTCAAAGCATCTGGATGCTGACGGTACTTCTTCTGTTGAGCAGAAAAAGATCAAAGCTGTGAATTTTGTGCTGCTCTTTCATGCCATTTGAAAGAGAAAATCATAGGTTGCTTGAGATTAGAGTGAATTTGTGAACATAATTATTATTCTGCTTCCTCCATCTTTCTATCCTAGGTGCCTTCAGGTTAATATTTGTTTCAATTTAAGAATAACCTCATGTCAATTAACATTAAAGTATTTCTACCCGGTGCAAAGAAAACATCTCAAAATTAGGTTATACCAGTAAAATACTATAGGATACACACTTAGGAAAGGATTCTTTTTATAGGCTTCAAATACTTTGTCGCCGTTGTTTACATATCTTAGTTTGGGTCTTCTAAACAAGAAAGACATTCATAGTTACATTTATCCATTTAAGCTTTCTATTTTCCTTCCACAAAAAACTTGGCAGATATTATCACAGTCAAAATGCTTGCTTTTAACAGTGAGTGAGTGTACACTATCTGATCACTTTAGAGCCTGGTTCAGCTAATATATGTACTAATTCTTCAAAAATTACCAAAAAAAAAAAAAGAAAAAGGGTGCTATTCTTGAAAGGAGTCATCATATGGTTTGAAAGATGCTGAAACAAACAAACAAATCGCAAAAAGCTTAAATGCTGGCAAAGGCCTAGATACCCCCATTTTGAAGTATTCTGTACATCATGCTTAATTTCTTTTTTTGTTTTTAAATCAACGTACATTTCCAAGGGCTGAAACAATTATTATTTTAAGGGGACCATGGAGTTTATGTTTTCCCAAATCAAATAATTATTTTATAAACACCCCCTCATTTATCTGGTTGGATCTTTGTATACTAGGTTGTCTTAAGAAAACACAGCTCAATATCCCATCCAATCTGGCTGGCCACCTGTTTTTGTAAATAAAGTTTTATTGGAACACAGCCATGCTCATTCATTTACATATTATCTATGGCAATTTTCCAGCTGGTTGCAACAGAGACCATGTGACCAGCAAAGCCAAAATTATTTCCTATCTGGTCTTTTGCAGAAAAGGTTTGCTGACTCCTGCTTTAGACCACAGGTGCGTGTGTGTGCGCATCTGTGGCTCTTTCAGCAGTGCCCGCACTCTCTCTGGAAGTTGAGAGGGCATCCCAACTTGACACTTACCCGGAAATGTGCCAGTGTGAAGTGACATGGTTGGGAAAACTGCAGAAAGATGTCTTACCTTGCTTAAGTTTGAGGCCTGGTATGAAGCCAGGCATCAAAGAAGGTAAACACATTCGTTGAGAAAATTTGCAAAATGAGGTCACAAAAATTAGGAATGTGGTGGGCTAAATGGGTCCTCAAAGATCCCTTGGCTGTCAGACTCAGACACACAAAGAAAATCGCCTTCAAGTCTAAATTATACATATACGACCATTATTCTTCGTTTCCTTTTATGAGTGGGCCCAATGGGGAGGGTCTGGGCTCATGAATCCTCAAAGCTAAATGTTTGTTCCTGTAAGCTTTTCCCGCTCGTCCTCCCAACAGGGCCTCTCCTTAACTACACTGAACGAATTAGGGCATCACCATCCCCACTGAGTTCCCAGGGTCTTCTGAGCCCTGAGTGTTCACCAAGGTCCCTAAAAATTAGGCCGATAGGAGGTGAGGCCACCTTTGAAATCAACTCTGCGAGGGTCAGGGAACTAGAATGCGCTCCCATGGGAAAATATCAATGCTGGACAGGTGTGTTCCAAAAACCAGCACCAGTGTCTCTCTGTTTTAACTATTCATTCAGTAAGATAGTCTCCTCAACAAAGGTCCCCGCAGGCTTGTTGCCAAAGCTAAAGTCCCCTGGGGCTAGGGCCATTATGGTCCCCTTCCCACCCAGAAAAGTCCAGCAAGACCAGGCTGCTCTGAAGGCAAGGAAGGAAATGCTCACTTGTGTCCTAATCAAGTCCCTCCCCGAACAGTCATGCAGGGAGGTGGATGTGAGTTGTTTGATGGTGTCCAGCCTCCGTGTGAGCCGAGGCTGGCAGCTTTCCACCGGGGACAATTCTGCCCCCTAGGGGATGTTTGGAGATGTCTGGAGACAACGTTAGTTGTCACAGCTGGGTAGAGGGTACGACTGGCATCTAGTGGGCAGAGGTCAGGGAAGTGCTAAACATCCTACAAGGCACAGGACAGCCCCGGACGACAAAGGATTATCAGAATGTCGCAGTGCCAAGGTTGAGAAACTGATGAGGTCTTTAAAATCGCTGCTCTATGATACTGTCCGAAAATGTGAGGACACAGTTCATTTGACAAGCAGGAATGCCTTAAGGTCCAGCCGGGGTGGCTAGAAGCAGGCAGGAGTAAGTCGGTAGAGGTGAGACCCCTCCCCAAGAAAGACCGTGTCACGTGTTGGATACCACGTGAATATTCGAAAACTGTTTACACTGTGGCACAGACAGGAAGAGTACGTGCATAAAGTCACCAAAGGGCTTTCTGGGTGTAATCTTTTCATCGTCTCTTCTGTGTTGCTTCATTAAAAAGGTAAGTTGGTGGGTAGCAATTGAGCTCTGTTTGATTATCATTATTATTCATAATATCATTTGTCACCCACTTTGTTTTTGCCAGGGCTCTATGGGCCCCCACTGGTGTGTGTTTGGTATGTGGTTTCTCTCTAATTACCAGCCCTAGTCTGGGTTTTGAGGCCTTTCATGTGGCTTTGCCTTTTTCTTTGCCTTTTGAGTGGAAATTATTTTAATTTTATACAGCAACGCCGCACGCCTAATGCAGCCAGGCCTGTTACAGGCTGTCAGGAAATCTCACCTCGCTAATGAGTTCTCCTGCCTTCTTCGCCTGCTCCACATTTAATGACCCGGTGGCGACCCAGCCCGTGCCTTTCATCCACTTCACATCTGCCCTGTATTGGTTCTGACAAAGGAGAAAGGGGGGAAAAAAAGGCAGGCCATTGTTGGTGCACAGACATTTAAAGGGCTATTAACGGCTCCTGGCGCAGCCTTGGTGCCAGCTGAGTCAAATTAGATGCCACTGTTGTCTTATCCGTTTCTGCACAGTCACAGGTAGGGCTCCAAAATGTAAATTAATTTCCCCTTTAATTGGAGCCGTCCCTTGGGATGGTGGCGTGAGGCCCCACCCAACACTACTGGGGTGGCTCGGGAGGGGCCCCGTCCACCTTGCCCCTCATTACGGACTCGCGTCTACCTCGGAAAGAAGCGCGTCCTCATTGTCTGCGTTCCCAATTTCCTTGTTTAAAATGACATGCAGGGGAGAAGAAAATGAGAATTCACAGCACAACCCAGGTGGGAACTATTCGGGGGAATTTCACAAGACATCCGAGGCCTCCCACGGTGCCAGTTCCTTCCTAGGCACCTCGGTGGGGGACAAGGGGTATTTCTTCTCATTTCTTTCCTTGCCATTGAATGAGGAGTTTTAATGGGAAGCCATTTAAATGGGCACTTCTCTCAAACTAGCACATCATCCACCCATCATGAAACAGCTCTACCAGGAAGGGTGTGTCTACACATACACACACACACACACACACACACCCCTCCCATGTGTAACAGTCCGGCTACAGCTCAGCTGCCTTTCAGTCCACCCACACTTTTGTGCAAGAGTCAACCGAAGACAGAAAGAAAACAGAACCAGGTGGGCAATGTAAGGAGAAGGGGTAAGGGGCTATTGAAATTAGTGAGCTGCTCGTTCCAAAAACGGGGGGCTATGAAGTTGGAATGAGTTATCAGCGATGTTCGTCCGCAGGGCCACATCTAAGTATGCCACAGATACCTTTTCTTTCTGGCAATAGAAAGAAACCTGGAGAACATATACAGATCAGAATGCCAAGAAGGAAAATGTAACTCTATGATTTTTCTGTTTGTTAGTACAGAATCTAAAAGGGGCATAGTTTGAATAAAAGCTAAAACACTAGGAAGCTAAAGTGTTTCCACTTAGGGATACAGAAACAGGTATCCCATAAGCACAAACTGTCGTCCTAAAGGGTGTGGGGTAATGCCTGCAGCGGCAGGAGTGCGCGCACACACACACACACACACGCACACACACTCGGAGCAGCACGTACATCACTCTGCAAGCCGTAAGCCTTCTTCGCCCATTCCACCTTCATGTCCGTGGGCAAAGCCGTGAAGTGATGTGATGCTGTCTTGTAGCCTATGTCCGTGGCTAGATGCTGAGCCTTGCGGGCATGGACGAGGTGGACCATGTCCAGGGAGACGTGGCACTGAGATTTGGCGTCCTCGAATCCCTTCTTATACTCTAGTTCACTCTGCAGCTTGGACATGTGCAGCGAGTGGCTCATTTGCGAATCGCCCCGTGCGCCCTGTGCCCCAATGAGCTTCCCTCTGGACCGCTCATAGTCCTCCTTGTACTTCACCTAAGGAAGAGGAACAGAGCAGGGACACATTAGAATCTCCTAAAGGAATTGTGAGGCGTCAAACCACAGGCATGAGAGTTCAAACAGAGCCATCTGACAGAATCCTATCAGAATTAGAGTCATAAAGAAAGTTTGCCTCCTTTGAACAGCTGATATGTTTCCTTCCATCAGTGACATAAAATATTACTAACCGTTACTTCCCTTTTCACCTTGGCTGTCGGAAAGCTCAGAGCTAACCCAAATGCTCTGCTATGGTAACAGTTTTCTACCAATTTTCTAGTGAAATTCCATCTTTTCTCTAAATATTTCAGGTCACTCTTTCTGGATTTATTTTTAAGTGGCCTGTTGTTTTCCATGAAAGCCACCTTAAAATATTTTTTAATAAAAGTAAAAATGTTCCAAATAAAAGTAGCTATGAAATGCAAAAGATAAAGAATAGCCAAATTACAATTGCTATTTATCTCTTTAAGAAAGGAGCTCAAGTTAAAGAACTGGAGTATATATAACTATTTAATAAATATTTATTTAGGAGCAAGGGAAGCAAAAGGTAACATGCTGTTAGAAAAAAAAACCCTAGACCAAGAGTAATGAGGGCCAGAAGAAAGGATAAATATGAAAAAGTTTTGAAAACTGTCGCAAGATCCCAGCGTGTGGCATTGTTTTCAACACTGTCATTATTACGGCCATCGGGAGACTCAGGCTCTACTCTCATCTCTGCCACCAACATCAGCACCCATATCTGCCGCCATTTATTGAACACTTACTACGAGTCAAACATGGGACAGACCTATGCAACTCAAAGTTTATCCACAGACCTGGGCTGGTTTATAAAATGTTACCAGCTGACAACAAGATAAGGTGCTTATGTCAGAATGTAAATCAACCATGTCACTAAGCCACTGTTTGGCTCAGTTACTTTTTTTTGTTTTTTGAAGCAAGCCTTTCTCATTGAGGGAAGCAGAGTCTGACTTACATTCTGGCCCCAGTTCTTGATCTCACATCATCAGACTCATAACAGACTGCATTAGATTGTAACACACTTAATACACACCAATTCATTTCATTTCCTCATCACTATTTTGCAATTGCCAATTTACCAGCACGTTTACTGAGATTTTGAGAGGTTAAAACAATCTGCCTGAACTAACGATGCTAGTAGATGATAAGGCTGGGATTTTATCCAAGATCGATCTGACACCAGAACTGGTATTTGTAAGCATTCACAGGCCACATCTTTAGAAATTCAAAGGACAGGCCGGGCAGGCTCGGTGGCTCATGCTTGCAATCCTAGCACTTTGGGAGGCCGAGGTGGGAGGATCGCTTGAGCCCAGGAGTTTGAGACCAGCCTGGGCAACATAGCGAGACTTTGTCTCTACCAAAAATAGAAAAAATTAGCTGGGTGTGGTGGCACACGCCTGTAGTCCCAGCTACTTAGGAGGCTGAGGCAGGAGGATCGCTTGAGCCCAGGAGTTTAAGGTTACAGAGAGCTATGATCATGCCACTGCACTCTAGCCTGTGTGACAGAACGAGACCGTATCTAAGAAAAAAAAGAAAGAAAGAAAGTCATAGGCTGTCTCTGGGCATCAGTTAATCTGTAAAGTGAGGAATCTGGATTATTGCCCTTGCTATCACTACCAACAACAACAGTTACCACTTAGCAAAAATCAATGTGCAGCAAGCAGTTCAACTGGCGCCGACATGACTACGTCATTGCAATTATGTCATTGCAAGGTGACTATTGCAATGAGGTTGGGAGAGATTAAGAACCTGCCTGGATGCTTCGAGACTATCCCAGGTTTAAAGTGGCAGGATTCTGTGATCACTCGTACGGGCTGAGGACTCACTCACCTCACTAGCCAGGTCCCTCTTGGCTTTGGCTGCCAGGAAGGGCAAGGAGTCAAGACGTAGCTCAAAGCCTTTTGCCTTCTGGTTCTCCCAGCTGCTCTTATACAGTTTCTAAGGGGATTTGAGAGAGAAGGGGAGAGGGTTTCACGTGAGAGGGCTTCTCTAGGCTCCGTAACGACCGTTCTAGGAAGGCAACAGCGATCACATTCTTCCATAGACACTCTGACAGCCACAGAAATCGCGCACTCTGAACACAGCCAGGCCTCCCTGTTCCTGCCTTAAGGCCTCTTGACACATAGGGCTTTAATCCAAAGAAGCAGAAATGAAACTCCAGAAGCCGTCAGAACTACTAGGACTCTTCATGGAAGTCTCAAAGCCAAGCCAAAGGTGGAAAACATTGCAAACACAGCAACATTTCTGCAGTCTGTTCTCCACCTCTGCCCCAAGGAACAATGCCGGCAGATGATGGAGCGAGAATCTACCCAACTGCACCCCGCCCCCTTTTTCTTCCTGCTCCTCCAGCCTCTCCTCCACCTAGGTGTTTTCCTTGCCCCTCCCATTCTCTCTCCTGCCCCTTCCTCCAGATTTTAAGATCTTTCTTCTGGAAGGCTCCCCTCCCTTTCCATACACGAACCAATAATCTCTCTTTCTCCTTCCAGCTCTCCCCACTACCTATGACTCAGGTCAGGACCCAGAGACCTGGGAGCTGAGCAGGGTGACCCAAGGAAGGCCCCTTCTGGGAAGACACAGACAGGGAGAAAGTTGTGACTACGGGTACTTTCACGTCTAATGGCTACCACTGCGCTCACTTCTCTAACTGCTTTGTGTGTGAGCTCACTGAAGCCTCATGGCAAACCCAGTGAGGAGAGGACAGGTATCAGCCTCATTTTACCAGTGGGACAACTGACAGTAAAGAATTTGGCCAAGGTCACACACCTAGTAAGCGGCAAAACCAAGGATCAAATCCAGACAGTTTGGGGCTAACATCTGAGCTCTTATTACCTTCTACTGAGACTGTTTCAACTCTGGTCCCTGGAACAACCACTGCCTCCTACCCCAGGATATATTTGGTGGCTCCACCAGCTCACCCCAGTGAAAGTTCGTCTCTCACTCCCCCTAATACTGATCTGGAGCCAGATCTGCGGGGCGAGCTGTTTTTGAATGACCAGAGTGTGTAACCTCAGTGGACATGGACACCACCAATGCAGCCGGTGGGCTTGGTTCACCAGGCGGCTACACACAGGGGAGCGGAGCCCACAGCCGCCCACTCGCTCCCTCCTGTTGTACCTCGCTGAGATTTGCAGCGTTGGCTCGGGCCTGTAAGAAGAGAGGCTCGTCTTTGCTGATGCTGTACTGGTGGACAGACTGCTCGTTCCCCGCCCTGTAGGCCACCTGTTGGAGAGACTCTGCATCAGGAGCAGGCAGCAGAGGCAGGGGTTGGTGGGGCGGCATTGCTCACGGTCTTTATTTCTGCTTGGCGCTTCTCTGACTTGCACGGAAAGGCCCTTACAAAACCCACCAGACCAGACTCTGGGGGCAGAACACAGCAAACGAGGTTAAGGCAGGAGAGGTGAAGGCAGGAGAAGCAGCACGGAGGAGCTGGGAGAAAAACGTGGCCGGAGAACCGACCTGAAAACCCCTCTAGGGTTTCTGTGTTTATACTTGTCCCTTGAGATGGCATCAACTTCCCCAAGCTATTGCCATCTACACAGTCCACAACTATAAAAAATACCCCCACAGGGGTGAGATTAGCAGACTCCCCAGGTGGGAAAAATAAGAGGCCCACTCTGCCGCCTGCACCCCCAAAATTAATCTTAATGCCTTCATAGCTACTGACATGAGGAAAGTGAGCACGTGCAGACGTCTCCATGGAAACTCATCACTCTTCTCTTTCTCTCTCCCCTTCCCCTCTAACCCCGACTTTGAGTTTCCAAACAGCGGCTTCTGCCGACTCTGAGTTATGTTGACAGTTCCTTCTGGCAGGTGTACCGGGGCCTTTAGGAAGTAAAGCTAGGAAGGTGCTAGCCAGATGGTGGCCACACCCGCTTGATGCTGAACACTAATCTGTAAGTAACGTATGTGGCGCCTCATCCTTCTGGCCCCGTATTTGAGCTCAAGTGGGCATGAACTGCCCACATGTCCAAAGCAAATGTTGTCTTCTTCCGAGATAATTCCACACTGGCTCCAGAATTATAGAGTCTTTGGTGCAGAGATAGAAGAAGGAGAAAGAAGAAAAAGGGAACTGGGGCATATTGAGAGCTGAATGGGAATACAGTAGGTGCTGCGTCATCCCCAGTAACCCAGGGAGAAGTGTGGTGGGTGAAGCAGGGGGCCTGCTGTCCAGTTCCAGAAGCAGCCTGGAGGCCTGCGGAAAGCCAGCCAGCCTATTTAAAGGGAAGGCTCTTTGGCTCTCGGATTGTGCCTGGGCAACACCTGCTGTTGTCCCTGGAGGTTCCCAGGCCCATGACACAGCACTTGGTGGAGAAAGGGCAGCTCAGGACTCACCCCACTCTGCAGCCCCTGGCTCTTCTTGGCATGCTCCATCTGGGCGCTGTCAGCTATGCTGGTGAACTTCAGCTCATCCGCCCTCTGCCGGTAGCCTTTCTGTTTCCAAAGAAGAAGAACCCCATAGCATTAAGTTTGGGCTGCCCCTGCCATCCTACAGACACACACACACTCTTTCTGCGGCTCAAGCGTGTCCTTGGGGAAACGCTCCAGTTGGCCCTGCAGCTTACGCAGAACCACACAGCCCTGAGACAGCCGCTCTGGGGAGCTTGTTTTAGTTGCTATTACTGATGGAAAATTTTTGTTCCCTCTGGCAAATCCTGTATTTCCCCATGTGCCCTGGGATGTCTGCATTTTATAAATCTAAACTTGACACAGGACGGTGAGGGGGAAGGAACATAGACTTCAAAACCATGAAGACTGAGCTTCAAATCTCACTTCCCCCTCTTTCCTGCTTCGTGACATTGGGCACATCACTTAATCCACCTGAGCCACCCTTGCTTTGCATGTACAACGGGGACAGCAGCAGCAGCTGCCTTGCCCTGGGGCGGAGCGGAGACTCCAGTGCCATGCTTTATGTGTGAGTCAAATCCTCCGCACAGTGTTTAGGACACAAGTGTCACCATTATCCACGGTGTTGTCATGATTGCCAAGGACGCAATCAGCTCTAAGGAAGGGGAGGCGGCAGCAGTCACCGACAGAGGGCCGGCACTTGGGGTTCTTCTCTCCAGCTTCTTATTCCCCAGATCGCTGAGGTCTTGTCCTCACGGTGTTCCCATCTCCCAGCCACAAATTAAGTGGCAAGTTTTCAAATGTGCTAATTCTGTCCCCCCGCGGGGACTTCTTGTCTTTCCTAAAGATTAGCTCCTTCGGCTTTTCCACTGGAGTTGCCAAAATTGCTGGGAAAGGTGGCCGCCAAGGATGGCCGTGGGAGCAAAAGGTTCCCACGGTGCGGCGAGCAGAGATGAGCTCACAGCCTGGTTCCGGACCATCCGCAAGAGGGGTATAGCTACCAACTGACTCCAAAAGAGTGACTGGAACATTGGAAACTCCAAATTTCCTCCTTTCAGGAAAAAAAAAATCTAGAGAAAAACATTCCAAAGAGACTTCTCATTTTCCTTCCAAGTGCCACTGTGTTGAACGGGAAAACTCCTTCCCCACATAATTGGAGGAAGCCACGCTGCCCTCCCATTGTTGGAATTCCTGGTCATGCCAGACTCTGTGTTAGCCAAATCGTTAAGTCCTTACTGAGGAGCCAAGAATCCACTCTTTTCAGAGCACAACAGGGGTGCGACAAAGGTGAAGTGGATGATATTCACTTGAAGGAGCTTAAAACTGAGTGGGCAGTGCAGAAAGTGAGATAGAAACTGACATTCCTGAGGCTAAAGGACCAGTTGGCTGGGCCCTCCTCCACCCCGCTGCACCCCTGCCCGAGACAGACAGATGCCGAACTGCCTGTGGTCAAGAGCTGGGGCACTGGATCAACACACCGTGCAGATCCCAGCTCTGCTACTTACTTAAAGTGTTAACGTAAGTCTCACTTATCCTCCATTAATAGGATCACCATAGTAGCTACTCACATAGGGCTATGGTGACCTGCAAATAGCAATATGTATATAACACGAAGTGGTCAATAAATGACACTATTGATTAAGTAATTATTATCAGTCCACATTGGCAGCTATTACGATCACTGTTATTCTCATTTGCAATAAAGATGCTGACTCAGCCTTCCTGGCCCCCAAGCAAGAATCCCCTTTGCAGATCCCAAAGAAAGTTCCTGAAATAGTCACACTTCCAAATGAAAGGTCCTTCAAAAGTCCTCCTCGGCCTGCTGCCCAAGCCAGCTCTCCCTGGCATGACGAGAAGCACAGGCTTAGAGACTCAGGGACCTTGGAGAGTATCTGTCCAACCTTCTCATTTTTATCTGAGGGAAAAAGGAACCAGAAGGTTGAGCGACTTTCCCGAAGTCTGCAGTGAGTTTAAGGTACAGGGATAATGAGAACACTGGCCTCCGAATACCAGACTGATTTGGAAGGAATCACATGTGCCTCCCACAAGAAACACATTTTTCTCATTTACATTACAACCTCTCTCTAAACCAAATTCTTCTTGGGATGCAACTGCTACCTAAAGTAAAATGGTAGGCTTCTTAAAAATACCAACCCAGGAAGTTTAAGGGTATGAAAAGTTAGTCCAGGGGGTGCACTACAGGTGCAAAATGGAGAAGTAATCCCCTTTGAATCACATCCACAATAAGCCTAGGGGGTGCAGACAGGGACTCAGAGGAAAAGGTCACTCTCAGGACCCTGGAGCTAATCATTGCCAGAGGCCAGGGGCCCACACGCAGGTTACCTCGCTGACCAGCTGTCCAGCCTTCTTGGCCTGCTCCAAGTTGAGACTCCCCTCGGTCAGCCACCCAACTCCCCTCATCCACGCCAGGTCAGCCCTGTACTGCAGCTGCAAAAGAAAAACATCAAAGCTCTCATCAGACACAGGGATGCAGATAGGAGATGGGAGAGTTAGGAAGATCTTAATCCTGCACTTGTCTTCCTAGAAGAACTGCTCCTGGCTCTGTAATAGTCAGGAAGATCTCTAACTGGGAAGTGAAGCCACTGGGGCTCACCTTGTAATGAGAATAGCATGTTCTACCTCAGTGCTGAGACACCACAACCTTAGCAAAAACAGCATTTCTCATATTTTTTGACCAAGGACCTTTTTTTGCCAGTGTGCAAAAAATCTTTTCCAAGATTTTCTTACCATTTTCAACACTTGCATCCCTTCCACTCATCCGCATTACCAACACATCTTGACTTTCACAGTAGCTCTGAACCCCAATCCTCTGCCTCCAGTCTCCATTGTCTTGACTATCTCTCCAGCTCCCCGCTTGCCCTCCCTGGGCCCAGCACATCTCTAGCAGTTCTTCCTAGTCCTCTGAGTTTTGTAGTAGACTCATGCATAGGTTCAAAATCATTCTGAAAGTGTATCCGATGGCAAGGTACGCATGGGGAGCATGGGCAATGAGTGAGGACTCACCTCGCTCTGGAGCCCGTAGGCTTTCTTGGCCCACTGAGTCTTCATGTCTTCAGGCAGCACAGTGTATTCATGCAGTTTCTTCCTGTAGTCCAGGTCGCTGGCGAGAGCTTGGGCCTTCTTAGCATGCCTGATGTTCACCATATCCATGGGAAGGTGAAACTGGGTCTTGCTCTCTTCAAAGCCTTTCTTGTATTCAACCTTGGATGTACCAAAACGAGGTCCATTTAGTTAGCTGAAGCCTGTACTTGCAGGAGGGATATGAAAATGCAGGAAAGAGTCCCAGGCTTTCAGGAGGCATTGGCACTATGGGCAATGCAACCCGTCTGTCAGAAAGGTGTGACTCAATTCCTGACTCTGCAAGGCAATGTCCCACTGGGAAGATGAAGCTCCATATGACTTTGTCTCCAAGAGGACTGTCTCTTGCCAATCCTACATCTTTTACCTGGCTGCTCTAGGAGGAAAACACCCTATCCAAGGTTTCCATAGAAGCTTTAAGAGGCAGAATAAGAAGTTTGGGATACAGAGCCAGACAAGCCTGAGTTTAAACCCGATCAGCCCCTTACCAGCCGGATGAAAGTTACATCACCTCCCTAAGGGCTCATTTTCCTCTGAGGGACTGCTGTGATTAGTAAATGAAATAGTAGCTGAAATGTGCTTAGTACAGGGGCTATCACCTAGCAAACACTTAGTAATAAGGATGACAGTGACAATGGTGATATGGTGGTGATGATGATGGCGGTGGTGATGATGGCAATGATGGTGGTGATGGTGGTGCTGATGGTGAAAATGACAATGGTAATGATGGTGATGATGATGATAGTGGTGATAGTGGTGATGATGACGGCGGTGATGATGATGGTAGTGATGATGGTGGTAATAGTGGTAATGATGATGGTGGTGCTGATGATGGTGAGGATAGTAATGATGGTGATGATGACGATGGTAATGATGGTGATGATGATGATAGTGGTAATGGCGGTGATGATGGCGGTAATAATGGTGACGATGATGGTGGTGGTAATCATGGTGGTGATGGTGGTGATGATGATGGTGATGACAGCGTGGTGGTGGAAAGAGGCAGTATGCTACAGTAGAAGGAGTGTGGTGCCAGGCAATTAGAGTTCTATAGTCTAATTCTCTACCACTCTACCACTATCACTGACTACCCTATGGCTTTGGGCAAGATAATCTTTTTGGCTCCCAGTTGCTCCAACTGCAAATATAAAATATCAATTTGTTCTCCTTGTAAAATGAAACCAAATTCTGAGTGCCTCTCTATGCTTCATGACTATGCACTTCACAGGGCTCACCTATAGACACATCCAAAACGGCTGTTGACCCAGATGCTAACTCTCTTATTCTACTCAAGCCACGGCACCTTAACGATTCACTGGGTAATTATATCCAACTGCTCCACCAAAGCAGCAAAAGCTGACCTCACAGCTTGCAGCAGGCAGTCATAAAGCAGAAACTCCATGTTCATATGTCTTTTTTTGCCTGTTCAGCATTGGCAGAGATTGGGAGAGAAGACTTGATTAGAAACTAGGTCTGTCCCTTCTAGCAGAACTCTTCTTCACCGAAGGCTTTTGGTAAGTGACATTTACCGAGGTTAGTCTCCAGCCATTACAGTTGTTTACAAAGAGTGTCATTCTGATTGGTTGGAGTCTGGGATGCCCCATTTGTTTACTAACTATGTTGAATACAGTGTGCGTTTGTGACCACAGAATTTGTCCAGGGCAGCACCACAATAAACTGAATACTTCCGCCTAACTGCCCCAGCAGAGTTAAGCTCCATGAGGGAGGAACTTAGGTGCCATTTGTTCTTATCTCTCCAGGGTTTCGTGCAGTGTCTTGTCCATAGAGGTCCCTTGGTAAACATCTGTCACATGCATAAATGCAGCTGCACCTTGATCAGTAGATGCTGTCACCCTTAGGGCCACACTCCTCATCTACTTCAAAAGAACAGTATACTTTGACAAAATAAAGAAACCGAACAAATTTCTTATGCAAGCCAAGAAAGAAAGAGTTGCAAAGGGAAATCAATAAAAAGGTAACAGTCCCAGGTCAAGAAGACCCAGAAAACCTTTAAAGTAACATAACTTTAAGTGAGGGGTTGGGGTGGAAAAAAGAGCTTACCTCGCTGCTCATCTTGGCAACTTGCAGGGAGTGCAGAAGCCTAGAGTCGGCAGTTTCTGTGGCTTTGCCTTTTGTTTTTTCATAATCTTCTTTGTATTTAATCTTGAGAGAAAGAAGAAAATCTATTGTGAGTGAGAGAGAAACTTTGCCATCTAAGGGGCTCTGGTTTTAACAAGTGCAAGGGGAACAATTCTGAAAAACACCTCCCAGTCTTTCGAGAATCCAGAAGAAGATTAAAGTATTGTGATGTTTACAATGTTAGCAATCATTATTTTCTTCTGCAGGACCACTGACATTTTATTGGAACCATTTCTTATGCATTTCTGAGTTAATGAGAGAAAACCTACATTGCTAGCAAGCTCCCCAGAGGCTTTGGCGGCCAGCAGAGACATGGCATCCAGCTTCATCTCAAAGCCCTTCCCCTTTGTCTTCTCCCAGCCTTCTCTGTACTTTACCTGACAAACAAAAACACAGGTGAATCGGAGTTGTTATTCATATTCCTGCCAAAATGAAAGAGGAATTTTTAAAGCAAAGTTTGTTTCTTCATCTATTTACAGACCAGAGTCTTGGCCATTATAGAGCCGATAATAGTAATTACGAACACAGTTCATCGATTCCTTAGCCATAGGGCTATGCAGGGCGGTGGCAATGGGACGGGACAAAGAGAAGGCTCCTATGCTCCCCTCGCTCTGCTGTTCCTAACCATGTGACCTTGGGGAACTACCTCTTTGGGTCTCAGTCTACCATTTGCAAAAAGAATATATTACCTTTCTTAGGGTTGCCACGAGAATAAATTTGATATGGTATATGAAAAGCGATTCTAAACTGGTAAAATATAAGGTGTTGATATTGTCATGGTAATAACAGCCACTGATTATTGGCTCTTTCCTAAATGCTTTCTACTCATGCACTGCAAACCTTCATATGAGGCCTGTGAGGCTCAGAGAAATTAAACAGCTCGCCTAGCTAGGGTCACATAACTAAAGAATGACAGTGCCAATATCTGAACCAAACATCTGATACCAAAGCCCATGCCACTAACTGGGCCACGGCAACACCTCCCAGGGGTTATGCTAATTCTATACATACAGCGCCTACCCCAGCATAGAAAAGATGTTCAAAAAATGTTGGTTCCTTTTTGTTCTTCTCCTGCCCCACAAATCCCCTCTAGAGTGAGAAACCTGATCACAGCTTACTTGTGACTCCAGGAAGAGTCTGCTGATTAAGATTTGTCTTCTTAAAACTTGAATTCCCTACACACAGCAAATCACCAGGCCATCAGGATGATGGTGAGGAATGTGTGTGTGTGTTCACACGCACACTGTAACACGTGTTCGTATAATGAGAATGAAATCCCTATGACCAATTTTCCCCTAGTGAACTACCATGCACTATGAGACAGCAAATTTCAACGTGATCACATGATGGATGCCTGTGACGAACCTCTCTCAGGAACAGAACACTCCTTACTCATTGGACCACCCTGGTATCTTCGTTTTCACACCCATGCACAAGCCCAATTTTCTCCCCTGGTGGCTTGCTTACCTCGCTAAAGAGTTCGGCATTGGTTTTGGCCTTTACTAGGTGAGGTACATCCTGTGGCAATGTGTAATTCAACTTATTTTTCTCATAGTCAGCCCGGTAATTCACCTGTTGGATTTAAAATAAATCTGCAAGGTTTTTCTGTGGGCAGAAGAAGAACTTTGGGGATAATGCTATCTTTCCCACTTCCCCCTTAGATCCATAGCTGAGAAGGAGTTTCTGGAAAAGGCATTTTACCGGGAAGCCTGTAATTTTGTGAATGTTTGAAATGACTAGATGGAAGATGCCAAATGAAAAGTATTCTCTCTTCTTTTGAACCTATTTGAAACTTTCCATAACAAAAAGTGTAAAAGAAGGAGGGTCATTTCATGGCTGTATGTGCCACCATTAATGAAAGTCAAATCCTTGAGGGTCAGATGTGCAGAAACCTCAAAGATACTGCAAGAGCCCCAAGTCCAGCCTGGCAAGGGCGGGTCACTTACATGACTCAGTTGCTGGGCATTGATTTTGGCTTGAACAATCTGCGGAGTGTTGGTCACAGAGCTGTACTTCAACTTATCGATGCTTTGCCTATAGTTGACCTGTTAAACATAGGTCCAAGAAGATGTCACTTGCTCTTTTCTCTAAGATTTGCTTAGCTCCCTTCCTCTAAGCCCAGATTTTCCAATTATTCCAAAGAAATCAGAAATTCATATTATTATGAAAAATTTTATAACTTTTAAATGTTGGAAAATAGTTCAATATTTTTAAAGTCCAGTCACCCAAGTGAAATAGATCTAAGGGCCACTTAGGGCCCACTAGGTGCTAGTCTGCATACTCCACGTCATCCCTGGGTCTTGTAATCACTTCATTCTTGCCTGTCCCAATACCAGCTAATAATAATTATGACTAGCACATGACACTTACTTTGTGCATGGCACTATTCCAAGTGCTTCACACATATTAACTTATTTAATCCTTCCAACCACCCTATGAGTAGGCACTACTATTATCCCTACCTTACAATGTGGAAACTGAGACACAGGGACCTAAGGTGACTTGCTCGAGGTCACCCAATTAGTAAGTGTCAGAGCTAGGATTCAAATCCCAGAAGTCTGCCACCTAAGGTGGCTCTTAACCTATACACTATAGTCCTGGTTTGCCAAAACTGGTTTGCTTGGAACTAAAGCTTGTTATTTTACAGATGCACAAAGGGTTCCCCATAGCCAGAGCTAGCATTGTTTAGACAAGGAATTATATCCCAGGCACAAACAAATGACTTACAAATTAACCTCTAGAACAGGACCTAGGACCAGAGTGCTTCAGACACTGGGCTACAGAGTGTTTTGTTAGATTTGGAAATAAAGGACAGCATTGCTTTGTGCTTTTTAGTTAATGATTCAGGGAGAAAACTTTTTGCACATTCTGAGTTTTGGATATGGGGGTATATAAGGAAAACTAAGAAATATAAAGTCATTTCAATGTCAACTATTAATGAGATTGGAGTATAGTGGCTTCCTAATGCATTAATTCAGAGGGAAAAATTATCATCTCATAACAGTCTATTAGAATTCAGAATTATGCACGACAAAATGTCACAAAAACTATATTTTTTAAATGGCATATTCCTTTCCAATAATTCTGCATTAAGTATGTTGCAGAGCACAATTACTTTTCTCTGCAGGACATAATTAACAGTCTCCATGATTAATCACATCTCTGCAATATCACAAATGCTTGGCCATTGCTTCAATCTGCATTTTGAAAGGTTTTTGTGCTAAAGACAGGGTCTCATTTTAATTCTATTAGTGTTTATAAAATCTGTCTAAAGGGAATGTTCTCGAATTAAGGACCCATGTGTGTTTCTTTAATTTCACAGCTCTTTTACCACCTTTAGAGCTACCAGACACAGAGACCACAATGTTCTTGTAAATGGATTCCCCAAACATCCTGAATACTAATGTCCTTATATCGGGGGTGATAAACTCAAAATGTACACCAGAACCAGGAAGGTAAGGTGAAGTAAGGTGAGACAATAGGGAACAGCCACCACTCAGTCCCAGCCAGTTGCTGCCACATAGGAAGTAGATCAAATTTCCCAGAGTTGTAAGAAAAGGTAAAAATATTAATTTTTATGTGAACTCACAACTTCTATAAGATGGTTCAATTTTTTTTTTTAAATACTGTGTGGACAAACAGAATGCTTCTGTAGCCTGGATATGGCTCATGGGCTGCCAGTTTAGAACCCACCTCTAAACTCAATTGATACTTCTAATCCAGTCTACTTTATTCTTTTATGGGACTTCCCCAGGTGGGCTAGTTATATTCTAGGTGCATAGTTTGATCCAGAGTTTTATATAGACAAACATAATAGCAAGTCATATTATAATGGGAACATGGAGCTGTGGGAACCTATCTTGTTTTGTAAGTGCTACTTATTAGGCATGATTTCCAGAATTCTATTGCAAGTGCACTCACAACTTTTAATGAGATACACTTGACCTGCAAGTTTCCCAGGTAATGTGTACGGCCAAAAAAAAAAAACAAATAGCTTTGGCAGTGGTCAAGTTTAACTTTGGGTTTCATTGCAGTGAAATGAGCAACTTGATCCTACCAAACTTCCTGAGAAAAGGCAAAGCAAAGTTTAGGCCCTTTATATTCCCACCCCCTGCTTTATTACACACTTGAAAAGCTCCTTTCATCCAATAGACTATCATCTGCCAGTGTTTGCCCTTCAATGTCCTGGACACTGTGTTAGACCCTGAAGGTACGCAGCTGAATCCTACTACTCCTACTTTGAGCAAAAGAGAGAGAGAGAGAGAGAGATGAAAACTTATCTATCAGTAGCAACACCCAAGTCAATTACTAGGGTTGTGCTGATCCCAAAGGAATGGGAAGGAAAGTAGCACTGAGCATTCATAAACAGATGTTGAATTATTTGTTAAATTTTTGTGGATTGAAGATAACCTCTACGGACAAAGGCCCATAATCCCAACTCACTTCTAAACCATGTTAAGTACTTTTTAAGCTAGTAGATAACTTTTTTCTTAATTTTCTATAATAAATATATAGTAAAATTCTTGTCATCAGAAATGAATAAATTTAAGTAATACATATTTTACATAAATAAATAAAGTCACTGCTGTAAAACTTAAGGGATAACTATATATGCTTTCCCATGTGCTCTTGAGAAAAAATTAAGTCAACCATTACCACTTCCTCTCAACTTATATTCATTTTATTTTACTTCCTTCAGTCCTTAACACACCACACTCCAAAGCTTTTTTAAAAAGGAAAAAAAAGAGGTCATCATTGTTAAGGAACAACTACTTGAAATGTGCCCAGCAGACATGGCCCACCAAATACTAAAGAGTAGAAACTTAACCTCAGGTTATTTTGAAGGTAAAACCAGAGTTGTCACCACTTCACATTGAAAATACAGGAGTCTGCAACCATTTACAAATGGACTTCCTAGCGGAAAAAAAGAGTTTCCCCTTCTCAATTCCTTCACCATCCTATGAACTGTTGTATCATGTTTCTTTCCATCTTGCTGCCTACAAATCACTCCACAGGACTCAAGTCTCAAGTAATGAAGCAGAAGGAGTTACCAGAAGAGGACTTACATCTTTCAGGGGCACCAGTTTCATTGTCGTTTGATAGGAAGGAGTGAGAGTGGCTGGGTAGTTATAGTCGACAACATCATTTTTATAATCAGCCTTGTAGGCAATCTGAAACACAAAGAAAAGAGTAAGAAAAGAGAACTCTCTCCCCACTTCCTTTTGACCTTGTTTGAATGTCATTGGAAATATTTTTAAAATATCCAGAAACAAAATTAATTCAGTTTTATCACCTCCAAGGAAAATCAAATTATATTCACACTTTTGCCTTTAATTTGAATTCTTAATGAATCCAAAATTAGTTAACTTCCATTTGTAGCACATTTATTTTATCTTTCTTATTAATTACGGAACTTCTTGTCATTTTCATTAAAAAAGAAGTGTTTGTGCAAGGCTATACAATGAAGGAGCTTCTTAGCTAACCCCAAGAAAACACACGAAAAGTCAAACATCTTCGGGGCATTTAAATTTGTTTTAAAGGTCAAATTGGACATTCTCATGCAGAGAAAATCTGACATTGTATGATTTAATAACAAAATCAGTTTCCTTTAAGGGTCCTTTACCCCCAAGATTTACAACCTGGCATTTGCCAACCTATAAACTGGATGGACAAAGCCAAAGAGAGACTAATAGATTCCATACTACAGGGGAAGACAGGGACATGATCTATTTTGTTATCTCACTACCTTCAATGAATGCAGTGATTGAATAAATGAATAAATGAACAAAGAAGCTAACTAACCAACAAACTCCAAATGAATCACAAAAGCTTTGGAAACCTAGGGAATTTCAAGTAAGAATCATGCCCTTCATTTCTCTTTACCTCTCAGAAATTGAAAGTTTTTACCACATTAGATCAATTATAATAGATCTAAGTACTCTTCAAACCAGGGAGAGCTAAGATAAATAAGTTGAAGCCTTTGAAAATTTTCAGGAATTTTTACCTAACTGTGGTTGTACTGGTTAACATTTGGACATTCTTATGTGTCAGTTTTTATGCAATAAAACACAGCTTTAAAAAAAAAAAAAGATTGAAAAAGAATTGGCTGAATTCCTCATGTCCCAGACCCCCTATCTCTACAGGCCCTTGCACAAAAGGACTCACATTGCTTGCCAGACTGCCAACTTTCATAGCATGGAGAATGCGTCTGTCCATACCAACTCCTTCATAGTGGCCCTTCATGTGGGTCTGGTAGTCTTCTTTATATTTATTCTACGTGGAAACACAAATTTTACAACAAAAGTATTCTCTTCCCAACTAGTTGAAGACAAACTACATATCTTAATTCATTAAATCCAAAATATAAATGATTAAATATAACCTATTTAAATAGTCAGCATATCACTGAATAAAAAATAAGGCACTTGCTTTTAAATAACTTAAATTTCAAGCAAGCATAAGAAGTGGGAGGAAGAAATTGCAGACAAGGAAACGTGGGATCTGATGAGCCTAGACAGTGCAAAACAGACTTGAGTTTTTGTTTGTTTTTACGTTTTCAGTTTTAAACTTACATTTTTCCAACATGAAAACTTCCCCAAGAGTGTGTAGCGCTCTAATGGACAAGCACTGATTGTATGGGCACTGCATGCAAAGCCCCATGCTGGGACTGGTACAAATCACCACATGCTATTATCTTCATTTCTAAATACATGAACAATCAAACCCAAACTATGCCAAATTCTGGGGTGAAAAAAAAGTCATGTTATATTCCAAATGCTGCTTATCAAATAAAAAGAAGACCAAAACAGGATGATGAGAAGTCCTAAGTAGGAAATTTGGGGTAGCTTCTAATGAAGCTACGTTAAGATCACCTATCTTGGGATGCCATTGAGTTTCCAGGCATTGCGAGTATTCAAACAGAATACTATTTATTACTATACATCAGATATACCCTACTTATCTCAGTTAATCTTCATAAGCACTCCATGAGGAGGAAGGAATTATTATCATCCCCATTATACAGATGGGCAGAGTGGCTCAGAGGGCTTAAACAACTGCCCCCAAGTCTGCCGCCTGGCTAACCATGGAAACAGATAAAGTTGGCTCCAAAGCCAGTGCTCTTAACCACTATGTTTATGCAAAATTAATTCCTCACCAAGCTTTACAAAGTCCTTTATGATTTTAAATTTTACTATTGTGTGAAGCTAAACAGAAATAAAAGTGCAGGATCTAATATAGGTCCTTGATGTCCTCAAGAAAGCATCTTCAGACCTTCTCTGAGAATTTCCAAACTGGCATAGGCCACTCCAGCATATATGCTCATCTGTAAAATAGGGAAATAATGTCTGGCTTCCGAGGTGACTATAATGGTTAAATGAGATTGTGTCTTAACTCAGCACAAAGCCATACTGAGAGGGGACATCACATGCTCAGCCAGGCTCTCTTGCCAGCATTCCTCAGTAGGAGCCAGACACTGCGCTGCACACAAGGGATGCAAGAAGTCGGAGAGGACAGGCCCTGCCCTGATGACTCAAGGTCAAGTTGGGATGGGTGGAGGGGGGAAACCAGGTGATGTGACAGAATTTAACACTATGTGGACCAATCCTGGCAGGCAATCTTAATCAAAACTCTTAGGATTTGTGCCTAAAAGGCCATGCTTCTCCAAGACACATAGATGCATTCACATAGATTGTCTCTTAGGAGACATGGAAATTAAGCTCACAAAAAGTTCCCAAACACTTAGCATTAACAACTCACATCGCTGGTAAATTTTGAGATCTTGCTCACGTTCCTGAATTGAGGTGTTTCACAGTAGTTGATACTGTGACCTTTACTACTTTCCAGATCCTTCTTATACTCCACCTTGGAAATCAAAACACCAGACGTACAATAGAACCAAACCCGAAGTCATTCTTGAATGTCTCCAGGACTTGACTAGGATATTTTTAGAAAACTTTCAACCCAAGATTTTAAGATACCGGGCAAAGGATACTTTAAGTTAGCAGTATGTGTTTTCCTTTGTTAAAACAAATCATAAATAAAAAATTAGTTTTTTTCTGAAAATTAAACATATTTAGTCCCCTTCAAGAACAAATGTTGTAATATTTAATACAGCTCGAAAAATGGCAAAACTGGTTTTAGAAATAATGTCGCTATTCTTGGGTGGGGGAATGTCTCAGGGGGATTATGAGGGAGATTATCAGACTTCTGGTCATGTTCCATTTCTTGATCTGAGTGATAGTGACACAGATGCGCCCACTTGTGGAAATCCTTCCCTCCGTACACGTATATGTACACAGCTTTGTACGTATACCTCAACAAAATTCAACAAAAAGCTACTTTATAAAGGAACATAATAAATGAGACCACTCAGATACAGAGTGTCTTCTAATTTAAAATTTGTTGGCTATTTGAGCTCTCCTGGGTGCCTGGATATAAGATGTGAGGCTATAGTTATTAAATAGCCTGCAGGTGGTCCCAGGGAATTGCAGAAGGCAGCTAAGACCAATTACCATTAATAGAGGTATTGCTGGTTTGTCTTACTGGCTAAACATAAGGGTAAAAAGAAATTGAAGGTTCACTTGTGATCTCTTAAGAAAGGAAATGCAACTTAATTTGTTATCTTATGACATTATATGGTGAGATATGCCTTTTAAAGTATGCAAGATGCATTATAATGCTCACAATATGATATAAAGTTTTGAAAAGTATACAAAACTACATATACAGCTGAATTCTAATTCTATAAATGCATTTTTTTTCAATTCAGCTATTGTGTTATAGTATGTTCACATAGAAAAAAGCCAAAATATTAACAGTGTTATCCCCAGGTGACAGAACTGCACTACCAGTGGTCTGGTTCCAGTTCTGTCCCTAAAAGTCTCTATGAAACAGAATAAGACATTTCACTTTTCCAGGCCTATAATGAAGTGATGGCCTAAAAATGGCAAAGGTTCCATCTAGATCTAATGTTTGGTGAGTGACAGCAAGGGGTGGCAAACTTTTTCTATAAATGACTAGATAGTAAATATTTTAGGCTTTTGAGTCACATGTTAACTACTCAACTGTGCCCTTGTAGCTCCAAAGCAGCCATAAACAATAGGTAAACAAATGTGATGTAGCTGTGTTCCAATAAAACTTTATTTACAAAAACAGACTGTGGGCCAGATTTGGCACTCAAGTTGTAATTTGCTGACCTCTGGTCTAGAGCATCAGAATCACATGGAACATGTGTTTAAAATGCATATTTTAAGACCTCAGCACTCATCTACTACTTCAGAGTATCTGAGGGTCCTGATGACTCTCAAAAAATGTCAACCCTGGTGATTCTGAGCCATCCAAAGTTAGAGGACCATGGGTTACCCTTCTGGATAAAGGACTGGCCTTTAGAGGTTAGAAAAGAAAAACAGTTTTGGCTATTTGCGTATCTGTTTCTGAGTTGCAGAGAACTTGTTATGTGAGTACTTTTCATAGTCATAACTGTTCTTGTTGTCAGAGGTTGCCAGCTCAAGTGCAGAGCCCAGATAAGAAATGCAAATGAGAGAAGATGCCGGGAAGAGACACTAAGGCATGAGAAGGGTATGTGGGACCAGAGGGGACATTTCCTTGCCAAACTGTCCTCACAATTAAAAAGTCCTAAACGCTGGGTAAGCCAAACAACACACACACCTCTGGCTGCCAGTTCAGCCTGCGAGGTAAGGGGAATTCACACGTACACAGCTTCTCAGAACTCCGACTACAATAATGAGAGGATCAGAGAGCTTCCATGGTGAAATACTCTTTCTGATCTTTGATTTCCACTCTAGGATAACAATATATTATTTTCAAAGTTGGATCATCCAGTATTCTTTCTGCCAACTAGAAATCTGTTGCCTTGCACTTATGAATATCTACAGCCCTCTGAGGATTTGGGAAGAAACTTTTAAACCACTAGGAAGATTTAAGTGGTTGGATTCTAGGCTCTCTCGTAAATTGCATTTTGTTTTTTGGAAACTGGTGACTGATGGGTACTGTATGTGGTGTCACAGTCTTAACCGAGGCTTTTTATTATAGAGTCACCCCATTCACCTGCTGTAGGAGATGAAGGAGGTGGCCGTGTGACAGCTCCCGCATACATACCTCACTCACAAGCTTGTTTACACTCTGAGCCCGTTTGAGAACCAAGTTGTCTTGGGCTGGAAGAGAGTGATAATGTGCCACACCTTTCATCTTATTGAAGTCCTGCCTGTATTTTATCTGAAAGAAACACACAAAGTCTGGACTTGTTGTTTCCATGCTCTGTGAGAAAAATCTTTCCAAAGTTATCCCAGATTTAATGTCAACATTTACTTAAGAGAATTTTCTGAAGGAAAAAAGTTCATGTGGGCTTTTTTCCCATTAAATCTACAAACTACTCAGTTGTTTTTTGTTTTTCTTTTTTTAATTTTTCTGGCCCTTTTTACACTTTTACACTTTACACTCTAATTCTGCACGGAAAAAAAAAAACAGTCTTAAAATGATCATAGCAAAAGTTGTAATTCCAAACCCATTCTGCCCTTGGTTTCAGTATCTTTTATCAGCCAGCCTGCTAAGGAGGGGTAGAGCAATGTGTTTTGACTTCCTTCCTCGGGGCAAAGGTGGTTACGTGCTGGGTAAGTGGGTAATAACCAAATAGTTATTCGGTAAGGGGAAGGGAAGAAAGGAAAAGAAAGGGAAAGGAAACAGAAAGGAAAATGGCAAAGGGAGTGAAATGAATGCTAGGTTCTGATTAGAGACCAAGATCAAGTTGGCAAGTTAAGATCTGCAGCGAGCATGTCACTTTACCAAGTTTAATTATAGCCTGTCTTTCAAGGACTGCCAGCTGGCTAGCATTCTGCAAATAAAAATCATTTCACCACTAGCTTATACCCAGTTTGATCCTCAGGAGACTTGTTTTAATCCACTTGTCCCCTAAAATGCTCCATCTATCTCTACATGGGCCCTTTGGCGAAGACGCTCCTTGTCCCAGTCTATGCATCTGGACCAGCACCTGTACTTGCTTGGAATGGCCTCGAGTGAGTTTTGCTGTTTGTCCACATCCATCTCCTTGGAAGCAGAGAAATGTGACCAAAGCAGACATCAGAAATTCAGATGGGAATTGAGGGTTAGGCTAACATTCCACTTGGGCTCAGCACTCATGAATGTATCTGTGCAGGTCTCAGTAAGCGCAGCCTTCAAAGACTCCCTTCTCCTCTGCCCCGTGACTCTGCGGGTCGTGCCTTCGCGGTACTTACATCACTAGCGAGTTCATTGGCCTTCTTGGCGTTCTGATAAGCTGGGGTGATCATGGCTGGGAAGCTGCCCTTTCCCTGGTGTTGGTGTTCCTCATACTCCTCCGAGTAACCCTGCTGGGTCAGTTGAAAACCTCAATCAGTAAAGCTCCCCTCCCCGAATGGGTGGGGATTCGCGATGAGCGCTCATAGCGCCTGTTCCCGCAGAGGCCCAACCACACTGGACGTTCCGGCGATGCCCACGTGGTGGTCAGGATGGCAGACCCTACAGTCAGCACTAAATGATAACTGTCCTCATGATCATCATCGTTATTTCCACTGGATAAATCAAGATGCCTTATCACTCTCCCGGGCCTGTGTGTTTTGTGATATTCATTTCCTAGCTGACACCAGGGAAATCCTTTGTCTTCCCGTGGTCTCCAGCACTCTCTTACCCAGGCCCGGCGGCAGATCTATGCAGAGGGATGCTCTGACATCCCAAATGCTGTCTTCCTGGTGACATGTGTCATGTAACCAGAAAAGGAGCATTATAAAATTTTTGTAATTTGGGAGGATAAACTTCAAATTAGTATAAGATTATCTGAAGTGGGACAAAATGTTTATTGCAGACTAAGGATTATAATCTTAGTCCTATATTTTTTTCTTTTCCCCATACCACCAACCCATTCCCATAAAAGAAAACCTTCTCTTTCATGAACCTGTTATCACATGTCTGGGGTAACCCTTCCTGGGCCTACACATGTCAAGACCCCACTTAGATGTGCCCTTCTCCCTGTGGAAGTCCCTAAGAGCTCCCTCACCCCAGGACCCACCCCATGCAGAATCAGCTGCTTCCTCATCTGCTTCCTGACTGCATTTTACCCACAAATCTTTGCCACAAATCTGTGTCTCTTGGGCTCATGACTCCATTTCCCCATGGTCTCCTCTAAGGCAGGGCCTGCCTGTCTCCAGCACCGGGTTTGGACTCCAGCACACATGTGGTTCAGATTAGAACACCCAGGCTTCCTTTGATCCCGTAATGAAAACTGTTTAGCCTGGGTGCTCATCCTTGCTTGGATGCCAGAATGTTCTGCTCTCAAATTCTTTGGCAATCTACTCTATGGTTTTGTCCATTCTGGTCTATAGTTTTATATTCATAGCTTTATTTTAACCCCCCCCCACTATATCTATATGTATGTATGTATGTTGTATGTGTGAATCTTTTTGTAAGACACCTAATCCTATTGATTACATGGTATAGCATTTTTAATGAGTCTAGTTACTCATTAAAAAGAAGAATGAATTTCTTGGCATTTAAGGCACTGCAGATATTTATAGTTTATCTGCCTGCCTGCTTCTCCCTCACTCCTCCCCCTCACGCCCTGGCAAGTCACACTAAATCACACAGTGAAATGCCACACTAGACTGTGTGCTCTCAACAGCTGCTAACGGAGCTACCAAACAACACCCACCCCCATTCTTGCTTTTGCTATTATCAGGACTGAAAACTTCAATCAAAATGTTCTGATTATCAAGAACCAACTACGATACCATGATGTTACATTTCATCTGTGTGTCCAGACATGTCTAGGTGCACATGTGAAATGATACGTGTGTATCATGACTCATGGCAGACACGACTATTCAAATATGGAACAAACTATTTTTTGCCAAATATATAAGCCAGATTTTTTTTTACTAAAACTGATTTTAAAATGTTGTCCTGAGCCTTCTAAACAACATGTTTAAAATATGAAAGCAGTAAAAGCATATTTTCATTGACTTTAAAGCACTATGAAACTATTTAATTAACTTAAGAGAATTTGATAAAATGGCCTTTTTCATCCAAAACCAAGCATTTTTGCTCAGGCAGACATTTGCAAAGAGGTCACAACCCACCTTTACACACAGCCTAAGACCCAGATGAATATTTGCCCAAGTATGGCAACTTGTTTTTCCAAAGAAGAGAAACAAATTCCACGAGGTTGCTTTTATAAGTCACGTGTGTTGTAGGTAATCTACTCACTGCCAAATAATTCAAACAACTGTCCCATTAAGAAAAAAAAAAAACCACTTAAACTCAGTGAATGTACTCTAGCAGTATACACACCTGTCCTTCCAATCTTCTTTCCTTTCAACTGTGAAAAAACGATGCTTGCTTTCTCCCCTATAATACCCAGCTAGTACCAGAAAATAATAGGCATGTGCAAATAAAAATTAGTTCGTAACCCTAATCTCAACCTTTTCACTCAAGATAGAGTTCACTGGAGAAGTGCAACCGGGAAAGGGGTTCGCATTCTCTGGCATCCTGCTTTATCTAGCAACCTACGTAAGAAATTCACTTTCTAAGAAAATGAGTCCTGTTACTCAGTGAAATGCTCAATCCTTTTCAAGATGTGCGTTTTGATCTCCCCCGTGCTTATGCCACGACCAGTTCAACACAGCCAGTCTTAGTCCTTGAGACGGCTCTTCAATGAATAGATGCGAATGCTTTATACTTCGCCAAGCCACCCCATTGGTGTGGGTCCTTTACTTAAAAAACAAAACAAGTGCTTCAATCTGTTTTCCTAAGTGGGTGCAGCTGAGCCCTGTATTATTGTTTGTCCACTACTTTCTAGTTTAGAAAATCCACTTTTCATAAATAAGGCAAAGATAAACCACAGCCCCACCTCTGATTAAATGGTCATAGCTGAGTCACAGCCTGGAGGGGGTCAAACTGAGAACTGGCCATGGAAAAGGGCAGTCTCCCTCTCCCAGGAAGGCGTTTGACCACGTACCTGGCCGTACTGGTCTACACATTCCCTTGTCACCATGCCCTCAGCTCCAATGGCTGGACCAGCCATTCCCTTCATCTCTCTTTGATATTGTTGATGGTACCTCACCTGTTTGAAGAGAAAGGACAAACCCAGTGAATTCAGCCTCCCAGGCACAGCGGCCACAGGAGTAAAAGTGAACGTCTTGTGGAATGTTCTTTTTCTGCTCGGGTCTAAGGAAAGTGTCTTAGCCATAAAAGTGCCAGATCACTGTCATGGTAAAAACTGATCGAAAACTATGAAGGAAAGCTACTTCCTGGCTCCAGGGTCAATGCAAAGGTAGACAGGAAGCTGGACTCCCCAGGCCCCGGATAACGTCCCTCTTCCTCCCTAACGTGACAACACTGCTAGGGACACTTACATCACTCGCCAGTTCATTGGCTCTTTTGGCTATCTGATAAGCAGGTGTGATCATAGCAGGAAAACTTCCTTTCCCTCTCTGTTGCTCATAGTCCTCTGTGTATCTCACCTGGAAAATGAAAAAAAATAAAATAAAAAAGAGTGAATCAGGCCAGGCGCGGTGATTCACGCCTGTAATCCTAGCACTCTGGGAGGCTGAGGCGGGTGGATCGCTCAAGGTCAGGAGTTCAAAACCAGCCTGAGCAAGAGCAAGACCCCGTCTCTACTAAAAATAGAAAGAAATTAATTGGCCAACTAGAAATATATAGAAAACAATTAGCCGGGCATAGTGGAGTATGCCTGTAACCCCAGCTACTCAGGAGGCTGAGGCAGGA